>JBAHVQ010233734.1:0-10042 GCA_036872915.1 Nanipora kamurai
CGGGCTCCATCGTTTCCATTTGCGTGTGACAATTCCGGTAGAATGATCTCCGCCATTGGTAAAATTATGCAAGTTAACATCCATTTGCCACCATGGTTTTGCATTTTAATGTCGTTCCAACGACTTTCCTAAATCCCTCAAGCTATTTACAACACAATTCGACGTGTGGACAGTTGAATTACCTGTACGTTTTGACAAAAATGACGAACACGTGGACGTTCGAGGCCATTCCTATCGCCCATCACTTCTATAAAACGTATCGGATTCGCCTATCGTCTTGCAGCAATTCTCGAGGTAATCCTTATCAAAGTATTTTTTTTATTTTCGTGCACGTGTGGACCTTGGCTATGCCTAGCCTATTTGTGAGAATTCGTCTATTGTTTTCTGATATTCCGCCATATTGAATTTTAAATTACCACTTTTGTGTCAATAGATTGCTTATGTGCTTATACCCCCCACTCCCAAGAGAATTTACTTATTTCAAAATACAAATATCTCTGTGAATCTATCCTAAGTCTACACAAGAGATACACATCACCCCACAGTCCTTTCCATCTCTATCCATTCCACTTCATTATGATTTATTTTATCTATTCTAATTCTACAATCATTTTATTGATCCATTTATTTAAATCGTTTTCTCTTCTTTTTATCAAGGATATCCCTACCAAACATCTAAATAAATAAATGAATATAAATATATATTTATCTATATACATACATTATTATATCTTATTTAAATATTATTATTATATATTATTATTTCACCTATATATATATATACGTATGTATGTATGTATGTATGTATGTATGTATAAATATGTATATATACTTGATACAAACAACCCCCGATCCAAATCCTGACCCTAACCCAACGGGAACGCTAACCCTTCATTCACTTTTCCATTCTCTCATTGGGTTAGGATTCCGTGTGATATCGATTTTCCATGATATGGAAGAGTATGAACCACTTGCAGCATTCTCCTAAAACATCATTGGTAAGTACACGAACCTTTTCAATATTATTATTATTATTATCATCACTACCACAGATTCTGTAGCACTTCTTTGAAGCAATCCATACTCAGCAGTTTAATATAAAAACAATTCACATGAAATTAACCCACCTTTTTAGTTAGTATTTAATAACATAAATATTTCACTCCATAACTACGTACCATTAAATTTAAATAAAAAATATGTAAACGCATGTAGAGAGAAGAGTCCAAGAGCTTTCTATTGACATCTCACAAGCCTTGCTTTTAGTTAATATTTAACCAAATATATATTTCACATTATAACTAATTAGCATTAAAACTAAATAAAAATACGTATCAGCGGATGTAGAGAGAGGACAACGAGAGCATTCATTTGATATGTGACAAGAAATACTTTTAGTCAGAAATAAACCACATAAAGAATTCACGCCATAACCAATTAGCATTAAAACAGAATGACAATACATAAACCGATATAGACAAACGACATGAAGAGCTTTCATTTCATTTGTCAAAAGTGAGACTTTAAGTTAATATTTAACCAGATAAATATTTCAATTTATAACTACTTAGCATTAAAATAAAATCAAAATAGCTGAACCGATACAAAGAGAGGACATAAACAGCATCCATTAGATACCTGAAAAAAACTTTGAGTTAATATTTAACAAGACAAATATTTTACGTATTAATTACTTACCATTAGAATAAAATCAAAAAAGCTAAACGGACACGGAGAGAGGACATGGAGAGCTTTCATTCGATATCAAACAAGCCATACTTTGAATTAACATTTAACAAGATAAATATTTAACATAATAACCACTTACCTATGAAATGAAATCTAAATACATAAACGGATCTGAAGAAAGAACATGGAGAGCTTTAAATTGATATCTCACAAGCCATACTTTGAGTTAATATTTAACCAGATGAATATTTCGCATTATAACGACTTACCATTAACCTGAAATCTAAATAACTCATAGGAAAGAGAGAGAGGATCTCGAGAGCTTTCATTTGATATATGACAAGCCATCCTTTGAGTTAATATCAAACCAGACAAATATTTCAAATCATAACCTCTTACTATTAAAATAAGATCTAAATAGGTAAGCGTACATAAATAGAGCACCAGGTGACCTTTCATTTGATATCCGACAAGCCATACTTTGAGTTAATATTTAACCCTATAAATATCTGAAATCATAACCACTTACAATTATAATCAATTAAAAATTCATCAACAGATATTAAGAGATGACATCAAGAGCTTTAATTTGATATCTGACAAGCAACACTTTGAGTTAATATTTAACTAGATAGATATTTTATATAATAAGTACTTAGGATTAAAATAAAAAAGAAATAGGTAAACGGATATAAAGAGAGTACATCGAGAGCTCTCATTTGATATGTGACAAGACATATTTGGAGTTAATACTTACCAAATAAATATTTTAAATAGTAACTTCTCATAATAAAAATGAAATCTGAATAAATTGACGAATATGAAAAGAGATCATCAAGAGCTTTTGTTTGATATTTGAAAGGCCACACTTTGAGTTAATATTTCACAAGTTAAGTATTTTAACTTATTGCTATTTACCATTAAGATAAAATCCAAATAGGCAAACGCAAATGCACAGTCGACATCGAGAGTTTTCATTTGATATGCCACAACCCATACATTAATTTAATATTTAACAAGATAAATATTTCTATTAATAACTACTTACCTTTGAAATAAAATCTAAATACGTCAACGGATAGGAAGGGAGGACATCGAGAGCCTTCATTTGATATGTGATAAGTCATACTTTGAGTTAATGTTTAACCAGATAAAGATTTGTTATCATAACCACTTACCATTTAAATAAAACCTACATAAAAAAACGGATATGAAGAGAGAATATAAAGAGTTATATTTTGAAATGTCACAAGCATTATATCGAGTTAATATTTAACCAGATAAAGATTTAAGGCCATAACTAGTTACCTTTAAATAAAACCTAAATAACGAGACGGACAGAGAGGACTCCGGGAGCTTTCTATTGATATTCAATATGCCATACTTTAAGTTAATATTTAACAAGATATATATTAGAACCCATACCCACACACCATTAAAATAAAATCTCAATAGGTAAACGGATATACAAAGATAACACCAAGAGGATTCATCTGATATTTAATATGCCATAGTTTAAGTTAATATTTAAAAAGATAAATATTTGAAATCATAACTACTTAATATTATAATGAAATCTATTTAGGTAAACGGACATTAAAAGAGGACGTCGAGAGTTTTCATTTGATATTTGAGAAGCCATTCTTTAAGTTAATATTTAACAAGTTAAATATTTCACATCATAACTGATGCCATAAAAATAAAATATAAATAGGTAAATGGATATGAAAAGAGGAGATCTACGGCTTTCAGTTGATATGTGACAAACCATACTTTTAGTTAATATTTAACCTTATAAATATTTGACATCATAACTACTGGCCATTAAAAAGAAACCAGTGTATTTAAAGGGATATGGAAAGAGGTAATTGAGAGCTTTAATTTGATATGTGACAAGACAAATTTTAAGTTAATATTTAACAAGATAGATTTTTAATATCATAACTACTTACCATTAACATGAATTCAAATTAAGTAAATAGATCTGGGGAGATGACATCAAGAGCTGTCATTTCACTTGTGGCAAACTACACCTTAAGTTAATATATAACTATATAAATGTTTAATATAATCACCGCTCATAAATATAATCAAATCTGAATAAATTGACAAATATGGAAAGAGGACACAAAGAGTTTTCTATTGATATGTGAGAAGCCATACTTAGAGTTAATACTTAATCAGATAAATGTTATTAATAACAACTACTTGTCTTTAAAATAAAAACTAAATAGTTAGACGGATATGAAGAGAGGACATCGACAGCTTTCATTTGATATGTAATTAACCATATTTCGAGTTAATATTTAACTAAATAAATATTTTGCCTAATAACTACTTGCAAGTAAAATCAAACCCAAATAAGTAAACGGATATCAAACGCAAACATCAGGTGCTTTAATTTGATATCTGAATACCATTACTTTGTGTTAATATTAAACCAGACAAATAAATCACCTCATAACTACTTACCATTAAGATCAATTGAAAATATCTCAACGGATATGAAGAGAAGACATTGAGGCCTTTTATTTGTTATTCGATAAGCCATACTTTGAGTTAATACTTAATGAGAACAGTATTTAATGTCATAACAACTTACAATTAACGGATGTACCAAGACGACACCAACAGCTTTCATTTGATATAGAATATGCAGTACTTTAAGTTAATAATTAACAAGATATATATTGGAATTCATAACTACTTACCATTAGATTAAAATCGATTTAGGTAAACGGACATGAAAAGACGAAATCTAGAGCTTTAATTTGATATCTGACAAGCCATACTTTCAGTTAATATGTAAAAAAATAAATATTTAAGATCATAACTATTTACCACAAAAAGAAAATCAAAATACGAGAACAGACTTGGAAAGAGCACATCTAGAGCTTGAATTTGATTTGCGACAAGCCATACTTTCAGTTAATAATTAACAAGTCAAATATATAACCACATAACTACTTACCATTCAAAGAAAACCAAAATAAGTAATTGGATATAAAGAGAGAACATCGAAAGCTTTCATTTGATATCGGATATGCCGTACTTTTAGTTAATATTTAACAAGATAAATATTTCATCTCATGACCACTTACCATTAAAATAAAACCTAAATACGTAAACGGATATCAAGACAGAACATCGAGAGCTCTCATTTGATGTCAAATATGCCATACTTTTAGTTAATATTTAACAACATAAATACTCGATCTCATAACTACTTACCATTAAAATAAAACATAAATACGTGAACGGATATCAAGATAGGACATTAAGGGCTTTCATTTGATCTGAAATATGATATCATGTTAGTTAATATTTAACAAGTAAATATTATGATTCACACCTACTTACCATTAAAATAAAACCTAAATACGACAACGGACATCAGAAGAGGACATAGAGAGCTTTCACTTGATATTTGATATGTCTTACATTTAGTAAATATTTAATAAAATAAATATTATCACTGATAACTTCTAACAATTAAAATAAAACCAAAATAGATCAACGGATATCAAGAGAGAACATGGAGAGCTTCATTTTGATATGTGATATGTCAAACTTTTAGTTAATATTTAACAAGATAAATATTTATTCTCATAAGAAGCTAAAATTAACATAAATTTAAAATAGTTAAACGGATATAAAAAGAGGACATCAAGAGCTTTAATTTGATATTTCAAAAGCTATACTTTAAGTTAATCTTTAACCACCTAAAGATTAAAAATAATAAAAACTTCTCATTGAAATAAAACCAAAATAGGAAAACCGACATGGAAAGAGGATATGCGGAGCTTTCATTTGATACGTCACAAGCCGCACCTTGAGTTAATTTTAAATAGATAAATATTTTATATCGTAAGTTCATAGGATTACAATAGAAAAGAAATAGGTATACGCATATAAAGAGAGGTCATCGAGAGCTTTCATTTGATATCTGACAAGCCATATGTTGAGTTACCATTTAACAACATAAATCTTTAACATCATAACTACTCATAATAAAAATGAAATCCAAACACCGAAGCGGATATGCAGAGGCGACATCAAGAGCTTTCATTTGAAATGCGAAAAGCCACACTTTCAGTTAATATTTAATGAGATAAAAATATCACCTCATAAGTATTTACCATTAAAATAAAAAACACGTCAACGGATATAAGGAGAAGACATCGAGAGGTTTCACTTGATATGTCACAAGCCATACTTTTAGTAAATATTTAACAGGATAAATCTGTAAAATCATAAGTTCTTAGGATTAAAGTAATTTCTAAATATGTAAACGGATCTATCGAGCGGTCACCAGGAGCTTTCATTTGATATGTCACAAGGAATACTTTGAGTTAATAATTATTCAGATAAATATCTAACCACATAACTAATTACCCTTAAAATAAAAACGAAATAGGTAAATGGATATGGAACGAAGAGATCAAAAGCTTTCACTTGATATGTTACAAGGCATATTTTGAGTTAATATTTAACCAGATAAATTATTCTCCACATAAATACTTACAATTAAAATAAAATCTGAGAAGCTACAGTGATATAGACAGAGGAGATTGACAGCTTTAATTTGATATTTAATATGTCATACCTCCAGTTAATATCTAATTAAATGAATATTTAACATTCTAAATACTTACCATTAAGATAAAACCAAAATTGAAAAAACGGATATGGAAGGAGAACATCAAGAGCTTTCATTTGATTTATTACAAAAATAAGTTAATATTTAAGTAGAAAAATAATTCCCATCCTAACTACTTGCGATTAACATAAAATCTAAATAGGTAACCAGACATGGAAAGACATCGTCCAGAGCTGTCATTTGATATGGGATAAGCGATACTTTGAGTTAGTATTTAATGAGATATGTTTTTAATATCATAACTGCTTTTCATTAAAATAAAACATGCCTAGGTAAACGTATATGGCAAGAAGACATCAAGAGATTTTGCTTCATATGTCAAAAGACAAACTTTGACTTAATATTTAACCAGATAAATATTTATCATTGTAACTACATACCATTATAAAAAAAATTATGGATAACGGATATGCAGATAGGACATAAAGAGCTTTCGTTTGGCATGTCAAAAGCCATACTCTGAGTTAATATTAAACCAGATAAATATTTCCCATCATAACTATTTATCATTAACATAAATCGGAAATACGTAAGCGGATAGAAAGAGACGACAAGGAGAGCTTTTATTTCATATTTGATAATCCATAATTTCACTTAATATTTTACCAAATAAATATTTCTTGTCATAACTACATAGCATTAGAATAAAACCTAAATAGGTAAACGGATATGAGTAGACGACATCAAGAGCTTTCATTTGATATTTTCGTGACTTTGAGTTAATATTTGACCAAATAAATATTTAATAGCATAACTGCTTACAATCAAAATCGAACAGAAAGAGTTAAACATGTATAAACAGAGGACATCTATATAGCTTTAATTTCTTATATCGCAAATAATACAGTGAGTTAATATTTAACAACCAAATTATTTCACATCATAATTAGTTAACACTCAAATAAAGTCTGAATAGGTAAATGGATAGAAAGAGATGACATCAATAGCTTTCATTTCATATGTGATAACCCATACTTTCAGTTAATATTTAACCAGATAAATATTAAATATTGCAACTACTTGCCATTAAAATAAAATCCAAATAGGTCAACGGATACAGAGAGAAGACATCAAGAGCTTTCATTTGATATTTGACAAGCTATACTATCTGTTAATATTTAATGAGATAAATATGAAACATCGAAACTACTTACCATTAAAATCAAATCAAAATAGGTTGACAGATATAGAGACAACATCGAGAGCATTCAGTTGATGGGTGGGAAGCCACACTTTCTGTTAATATTTAATGAGACAAAAATTTTCCATAATAGCTACTTACCATTAGAGCAAAATCAAAACACGTAAACGCATTTGGAGAAACGACATCTAGAGCTTTCGTTTGAGATGTGACCAGCCATACTTTGAGTTAATGTTTAACCAGATAAATATTTTAGTTAGTAACTACTCACCATTAAAATAAAATCGAGATAGGTCAACGGATTTGGAGAGTAGACATAAAGGGCTTTAATTTGATATGCGTCAAGCAATAATTTGAGTCAAAATTTAATTGAAAAATGTATTTCATCATAACTACTTACCTTTAACTTAAAACCAAAATAGATAAACGGATATGGAGAGAGAAGATCAAGAGCTTTCATCTGATATATGAATGGTCATACTACGAGTTAATATTTAATCACCTAAATAATTGACATAATAACTGCATACCATTAAAATAAAATATAAATAATTAAATGCATATAAGGAGAAGACATGCAGAGCATTCTTGTTATATCTATGACACGCCAGACTTTTAGTTAATATTTGATAAGATTAATCTTTTGTTATATAACTAATTATCATTCATATAACTAATTACCATTCATGTCAGATGAAAATACATAAATGATATGCAGAGAGATTCCTTGCAGAGCTCTTGTTATATGACCACCACTATTAACTTTAGTTAATATTTTTCCAGGTAAATATTTGATCATATAATTGGATAGTATTAACATCAACCAAAAGTACATCATTGGATATGGCTAGAACACACCAAGAGCTTTCATTTGATGTGAGAAATTCTATAGGTTTAGTTAATATTTAACCAGAAAGTTCTTGCATGGTAATGCTCATTAGCATTCAAAGTAAATGCAAGTACCCAACGGGAGAAAAACATAATACATCAAGATCTTTAATTATGATCTGACGAATTGTAGTTTTAGTTAATATTTGAAGGACTAAATTTTTCAAATTCGAAACCTGGAACATGAGAACAAAATCAAAATATGTACAAGGATGTAGAGGGAGTATATCAAGAGCTTTCATTTGGTATTTGACATGCAATACTATGGAGTTAATATTTAACAAGAAAAAATATTCACTGTAAAGCACATTGGATTAAAAACTGGCCAAAATGTGTAAATAGATATAGAATTACCCATTGAGATCAATTAATTTATCTCGTGCAAGCAACAATTTTAGTTAATGTTTAGCTAGATAAAGTTTTCACACCAAGTGGATTTCCAATAAAGAAAAAATAATACTACCTAAAGTATTTCTAGAGGGGACATCAAGACCTTTCATTTGACATAGGACATATGAATATTTAAAGTTAATATCTGATATGATAAGTTCGGCAGAGCATAACTACTTAGCATTAACTTCACAATGCAATATGAAATTCGATGTAGATAGAGAACATGAATATGTTTAATTTGTTCATAAAACAGCAGAATTACTTGTTAATATTTACTGGGGAAAAACTGCTTTGAGAAGAAGTACATAACTTTAGAATTAAACCAGACTACAAACCTGAATATACTCTGAGGATCTAAATAGCCTTCAGCTGATAGTTGCCGAGGAATTGTGCCTATTTATCATTAACCAATTAAATTTTTAATTGATTAAAGCTAAGCAATAAAATAACATTAAAATAACTACATGTATTTACAGAGAATAAAGAAAAACTCTCATTTCATCCAAGCCATACTCTTGGTTATTATTTAACAAGAACTTTTTTGCTACTGTATCCTGTTCCCATATGAACAACCTGAAAATGAGAAAGCATATTATGACATTTAAAATCATTTGCTTTTGTTCTAATATTTCAGAAGCAGCTTCTTTAGTTAATACTTAACATGAATTACAAACACTCTTCAAGAAATTATTTTTTAGGGTAAACCTGGATAAGTTACTAGAAAATCTTTCATAAAATTTCAATCAAAAATCATTTTACAACATTACTTTGTTCATCACCTTTCTAGCATTACATTGAATCATTGAGACAGCAGAGCTTTCAACACTGAACTTAAAGACATGTCGTGTGAGCTGGGAGAACATCCTGCAGGTTAGGCATCCCGCAGTTAGTCTGTCTTCATAATGTCTATATAGATAACCTATAGAGAATAGACTCTTCATAATAGTACAATCGACACATGGCCAAAACAAACTCAAATCCTAAAACAAGCCAAACCTTAACCTTTAGCATTTCATTTCAAGTAAGGGTTAGCATTAAAATTAGATTTCAAGTTAGGGTTAGCATTTGCATTTGATTTCAAGTAAGAGTTAGCATTAAAATTAGATTTCAAGTTAGGGTTAGCATTTGATTTCAAGTTAGGGTTAGCATTTGCATTTGATTTCAAGTTAGGGTTAGCATTTGCATTTGATTTCAAGTTAGGGTTAGGGTTAGGGTTAGGGTTAGGGTTAGGGTTAGGGTTAGGGTTAGGGTTAGGGTTAGGGTTAGGGTTA
>JBAHVQ010233745.1:0-10041 GCA_036872915.1 Nanipora kamurai
ACTGAAAAAGTTGACTCGAGCGGGATTTGAACTCGCACCTTCGGGAATCCGGTCCGCCGCTCTACCTGTTGAGCTACGGAGCCTACAGGGATTGGAGGCGAGTTAATATCCAACATAAGTGTACGAGATATTCTCGCGACAACTTGACGCTATCCAAGAGAGTGGATTTCCAGTGTTTCAATTCTATTTCAGAATCATCATCAGGGTAATATGAACGATAAATTCATAATTAACCCCTTCATACTTACGATAAATTCATAATTAATCGTTTCATAATTACGATAAATTCCTATTTAATCGTTTCATATTACCCTGAGGATGATTCTGAATCAGAATTGAAACACTGCACATCCATCTTCGTGGATAGCGTTAAGTTGTTGTGAGAATATCTCGTACACTTAAGTTGGATATTAACTCGCCTCCAATCCCTGTAGGCTCCATAGCTCAACAGGTAGAGCGGCGGACCGGATTCCCGAAGGTGCGAGTTCAAATCCCGCTAGAGTCAACTTTTTCAGCTGACTTCAGCAGTGTGAGTTAATTATGAATTTATCGTTTCATATTACCCTGAGGATGATTCTGAAATTCCAACCTTATTGTTGGCGGAATAACCAGGCCTGCAGCTTGGAATGAAATTTAGGGTGTTGGGTTTTGATAATACCTGACCCAAAACGAACAGGATTGGTGGCCCTAAGGCAGCTTCTGAGAAAAAAGGGGGACTATCTTAAGGGGGTGCGTTCGAACCATTCATAGACACTTCCGTTGGTGGCAAGTGAAGAGCCAGGTGGGAAATAATAGCCAGCAAATAAGTCTAAATAAAGCCATAATGGAACTGTATCTTTTATAAAAATCTTTTAATGACTAACGTTTCCTTACTTAACCAGTAACATCACCAGAGTAATTATTTACACAGGTTGGGCGGCTTAAATAGCTAACTGTTACAAAAAGAGATGAATGTGGCAAAGGATTAGCGGAAGGAGTGTGAGTTGAATGGAGAACAGTATTTGTTTATCTAACCTAAACATTGATTATCTTATTATTTATCTGTCTATTCAGTTATTTGTTTATCTAACTTAAATAGAATCAGTTAGAATTATTCTAGAAATTGCGGAAACCGCTGAGTGTTTTAATAAAATACACAACAACGGTAACTCCGAAAATCGATAACATATTTGTTTTATTCAATAAATAAATTAAATATGTTATCGATTTGTTATTTATTTATTTATTGAACAAATTAAATATGTTATCGATTTTCGGAGGTACCGTTGTTGTGTAGAGTTATTCTTTTCTTTTAACTTTATTAATTACGGTTAAATTTGTAATACAGCTTGATGGGCAGGAAGTTTCCGAAGCACAAGACGGTTACAACATCGCGGTGGTGGAATACACAACCGGGGAACTTATCTCGTTCAATGCAACCGCACATTTCTCTCATGTCAATGATATTCTGCGGAACATCACAAATGACTCTATCGTAGTCATTGCTACACAGAACGTCAAAGACAGGTAAATTGATTCGATTTTCTTTAAAGAGTATATGACTTGACAAAATCAGTTCAGAAGAAACCATCTCACATGAAAGAACTTTCGAAACTATGAAAATTGGCCTTTGTAGCTCTCTCTTATCTCACGTCGTTCTAAGGATATATGAATGTGTTTAATATGTAAATGACTCAACTGTCATCGTCACACTGCCTAATGACTTGTTGGGAAATCACTTATATATTTGACATTATTCGGTTAACTCTCTTGAAATTTTTCTTCTCTCTCCTGTCGGTGCTCACAAACAGTTCCAACAGATATGTATTGATAACTTCAAAGATATACTGTTTTTTTTCATCTAGTCATTATGCAACAAAATACAAAGGATTGAAATTCATTAAAATGCTCAATAGCAACCATAAATTTTGCTCGTTATGCAATGTGAAGTAGTAAGGTGAATTATTTACATACTTAACAATTCTTAACACCTCAAGATTAAAGAAGTGAGGTAAGGGAGAGGTGTAAAGGCAGTTGTTCATAATTTCAAACATTCTTTCATTTGAGATGGTTGCTTCGGGGCTGATTTTTCCAAGTCATATAACCTGTAAATATAAGTCAAGTAAAATTTGAAGTTTTCAAGTTTGTTTTCATGAACTGTCCATTTCCTGCCTGCCGGACCCAAGTATTAAAAACTAAAAAGTATAAAATTTTACAGCCAGCCGATAGTTTGAAAAATATAATCATCTTGTAAAACTCAATTCTCTCTTGTTTTTTGACTCATATCTTGGGTTTTATAAGATGATTATATTCGGTATATGTTTTGTTTTATATAAAATTTTATAACTGAAGATTTTATATAAAAAGTCCGTGTAACTCCTAGTTGACGATGGTGACCCATATTTTTTATTTCATATATCAATTTGGAAGGACAATCTGCTGCTGTTATAAAAGATAATAAAAATCTGTAGTGTCAATTTTTTTTTAATTTTGTGCTGCGGTGTTCGTTCTATATGGGGATATAAAGAGACTCGTCTTCGCCTCATGTCTGTATACCCAGATACAAAATAGCCGCTCATTATGTAAACGTTATTTATACTTATACATAGTTTTGTGAGTTGCGATTATCATATTCACAATTATTACCCAACTTCCTTTTGATGGATTCAAATAACGTGGCATATTGTCGTTATTTCAACTATAGGTTATTTGTACGCCAAGAAAACCTATTTGACGAGCTTTTTTCTTGGCGCAATGACTACTCTTAATTGCACCAACATGGCCGCCGTTTCATTGTCTTTTGAATTTCATGAGATGGATTGTAGACTATCAGTTGCACATGTTGCATAATCTAGAGTTTCGTCCAATTCCTATAAGTTGAATTATTTTAGGAATTTCAATGAAAGAAGGTTAAACTTTGATGTTGTAGGATAATAAATTATTTATTAGGCAGTTTAGTGAACAATATGGGCGGATATTTTACTCATTGCTTGTATATTGATTCGTCCTATCGGTTATATAATATCCTGCCGAACTGTACACGAAGTTATTGAATAAGGTATATTTATCTAATGACCAATTATATACAATCAAAATTTTGAAAATATATAAATGTCTTATTAACTTCTCTTACCCATCGACTGTTCGTAACGGAGTTTATTTCAAGCTTTTTAACATATATATATTCTGGAATCTATAAAGGCCTCCAGATGAAACGTTATATCTTCTTGAGTCGCTTGGAGCGATGAGAATACGCTACTCGATGACCTTTAGACATGATAAATGGATCCTTGTTGGCTTCAAAGGAAATGAAAAAGTCGAATGGATTGAAGAAAAACTTGGAAAGACGGGAGAAGGAGCTATTAGAGTTGCAGTTTATATACCTATTAATGAAAGTACGGAACTTTCCTTCGCCTTCTTTCTTGTTTGGCCTTTTTATTATCTTCCTCCTTGGCTTCCTTCCCTCCAAAGTTAGTTTGTTGGTTTCTTTGTTTGTTACTTCCTTCCTAGCTTTTGTCTTTTCTTCCTTTCCTTCCTTACTCCTACCTTTCGTCTTTCCTTCCTTCCTTCCTTTCTTCCTTCCTTCCCTCCTTTCTTCCTTCCTTTCTTCCTTCCTTCCTTTATTTCTTCCTTCCTTCCTTCCTTCCTTCCTTTCTTCCTTCCTTTCTTCATTCCTTTCTTCCTTTCTTCCTTCCTTTCTTCCTTCCTTTTTTCCTTCCTTTCTTCCTTCCTTCCTTCCTTTCTTCCTTCCTTTCTTCATTCCTTTCTTCCTTTCTTCCTTGCTTTCTTCCTTCCTTTTTTCCTTCCTTTCTTCCTTCCTTCCTTCCTTTCTTCCTTCCTTCCTTCCTTCTTTCCTTCCTTCCTTCCTTCCTTCCTTCCTTCCCTCCTTTCGTCCTTTTTTTCTTCCTTTCTTTCTTCCTTTCTTCCTTCCTTCCTTCATTCCTTCATTCTTCCCTTCCTTTGTTCATACCTTTCTTTCTCCTGTTTTTCAACCATTCGTTTACCAATATTTCAATTATCTGCATTTTTTTCTTGAATTTTCTTCCTTTCTCCACCTTTTCCCAAAACTTTGCATTATTATTCCTTCAGTTGTAACGTCAGTCTTTTCATCTATAGCCTTATTTATCTTTTCATAGTTGGCTTACTAAATCTATCTGTGTAACCCAATTTACTTGATTTCTTACAGGAAAAATTAAGCCAAGATACCATCAGCGCTCGAAGGACACGGACGATATTGGTTTGACGCTAGCAGGGAAACATGACGTTCTGCTTCAGAACCTAAGTAGCAAATGCGGAAGAAACAACACTGAGTGCCAAGATAGTTTATCTTTGGCTATGTGGATGAAACACAGCATGCCCAGAGACAAAGAGGCGAAACCGGTTGATTTGGGAGTCAAAGAAATGGGGGGTAAGGTATACGAGAAATAACAAAATAAATAATTTCATATAACGGTTTAATATGAGAACATTAGCCAGAGATTGACCAGGCGGGATTCTCAATTTTAATAAGAATATTAAAGCCTAGCATAGAATGCGAAACAGTGGCATGATATTAAAAGTTTAATAGAGTCTTACGTCTCGTTGTTTACATCACAAAATCTTCACAGATAATAACTAAACTTTAATTATTATCTCTGAAGATGTTGTAATGTAAACAACGAAACGTAAAATTCTATTAAACTTTTAATAAAGTATCATGCCATTGTTACACATTCTATGCTGGGCTTTAATATTCTGGTTTAAAATTAGATTAAATCAAATTTTATTAAATTGAACTAATTTAAAGTCTGTTCATCTACCTTCCGATAGGTATTTTCTCTTTCTTTTCTTCCTTTTTTCTTATCTTCTTTCTTTCATTCGTTCTTTCTTTCTTTTTCTTTGCTTTCATTCTTTCTTTCTTTCTATCCTTCTTTCCTTTCTTTATTTCTTCTTTGCCTCTTTATTTATTTACTTGGTTTACTTCTTTTTTCTTTATTTCTATCCGTTCGATTGTTCGTCCATCTTTCTATCCACTCATCGGTAGATCGAAAGGTCCATCCATTGGCCGATCAGTGGTCCATCCATTGATATAACTGTTCAAACATCTGCTAGTCACTCAAATTAATAATTTGTATGCCTGTTTTGATGTCCAGGAGACCCTGAAGTTTTATATTCTATAACTGTCAAACGGCAAACGGGATCACATATGACCCTACGTTTGTGATCAAACACAATCTTTATCTGCTGTATCAAGCGAAAACCTGTTCACCAAATATTCAGGCATCAATAATAATAATATATAAAATTAACAAATAGATTTGATTTTTCCGTTGTCTGAACAAAAAGTGGTCAACGAGACGATAGCCGAGTGGGTCACTGATGTTCGTACCACATTGTGACACCCTCTATGCATCTATAACAGAGCAGACAACGGGAAAATGAAATCTTTTTGTTTTATACAATATATAAATAAAAAATCGAACAAAAATATTTTCCGGGGCTTCGAAAAACACACAAACATTAATCTGACGTGACCCATGATCTATACAAATGAAGTACCGTCATTGGTTCGTAATCGATATGCGGAGAGTTGTGAATGATAAACAACATCAGGAAGGAGATACTGAAAACTGTCAGAAGCTAAAGAGATACACCGCGCATTAGCACAGGACAAAATCCCGACAAACTGATGTTTGGCAGGGAACTGAAGGGACGACTACTTTCCAGACTGATAAAACAAACAGTACCAAAGGGATGAAGCCTATAAGCAGAAATGCAGGACTTACGCAGACAAAAAGGGGCGTACAAGGTACTCAAACAAGTAAAATCTGACAGTTCAACGCCACGATATGATCTAGAAATGTTCGAGGTAGTCGCAAAAAAGGGCGCCATGGTAACAGTTTGGAAAGGAAACAGAACCCTGTGCAGAAACATCAGTCAGTGCAAACGCCTAAAATATGAAGAGGATGAGGATAGCGGGGACGAATGGCAGACGACAACAGACAGGCAGAAGCAACAGGGTATGGGAAATTACCTGGAAATGCAACAGAAGCTGGGGCTGATGAGGAACAGAATCTCCACCAGGGGAACAAAATATAAAGATTTTCTAACATAGTTGAACTAGGGGAGGGATGTAGTGTCGTAGTTAAGATATGCGCATAAAAGTTGGTCGTATGACCCTTGAGAATTTCTTATAAGAACAAAGAATATTTAACCAGGTGGAACAGGCTAGACAGAGTGGAAGCTAAGGTAAACGTGTGAGGACGAGAGTTAATTAAATAAAGTTATTGTACCCAGCGTTATTCTACAGTTTTTGTAGTTTAAAAACTTCTTAACTCCTTCTCTACCACGAGGACTTTCATTATTTTTCTCTGGCTAATGCCAGACGATTTTACTCGTCCAAGGGGGCGATGTAGCAGTAAAGGAGTTAAATAATGTTGCTTTGATGACGTTTGTTCTTGAAAAATGTCTAAAACTTAAAACAGCTTGTTGAGTTTATTTGTACTGCTTTTAAATTTGATGTGCATTTAATATCTAAATTCACGTGCAGCTTTTCTAACAGAAGAAAGAAAAAAAATCTCATGACGGAGACGCAGAGTAAATCAGTAACCGAAATGTATTTTGATATTATAATCATAAATGAGAAAAAGTGATGTCTGATTCAAATGCACCGAGACATTAGTTAAAGTGACTATGAAGTGAAAACTTCGGTTAGAGTTAAACTCTCTTGTTTAATAGTAGTCTTGCAACTATAAAGCTTTTTTTGTTTATAACTCTTTCATACATCACATCATTCTTGAGATATTAAAATTTGTTTGCTATGCAGATTTAACTCCATGCGGTCCCACGAGCATAATAACTTATTGAAAAAAGTAAAAGAACTTCGCAATTATCAAACAAAATTACTTGGAACTAAACATGCACATGCGTGTCTCCCACAACACTGCATGAGACGAGCAGTATCAGGTGATTTCGTTGGGTAATCACAGAGATATATTACCTTTTCCAATAAGTTATTATTCACGCGCGACTTCATGGAGTTAAATTTGAAATGTCAAACCGATCTTAATATCTCAGGAAGGAAGTGAGATATCGAAAAGTGATAAATGAAAAACTTTGTAATCTCAAGACTTCTTTGAAACAAGAGATTTCAATTTAAGCTGAACTTTTTAGTTTCACAGCTACTTTAATAAACTCAACTAAAACCTAATTTTTCTATTACTGCATTCTGGTCGAACCAAGTATTTATTATTTCACATTGGCTAACGACAGATAAAAATTTTCCTTTATTTATAGTGGATAACCCTATCAGCTAAACTGCGCTGTTCTCCCTAGAGGTGCAGTGAGGCCCATCCCTCATGGGTCCAGTGTTACTATAGGGGGAAATCGGAGTACCCGGAGAAAACCTGCGATGTTTGGTAGATACTAAATGCTGAACACCAATCTGGTTCATATGGGAGCTTGGTATATATCAAACAACCAATGAAAGTTGGTCAAACTCGTTTCTTCAGAAAAAGATTTCTGAGCCCTAGACGGTAATCGAACCCGCAATCTTCTTGTGATCGGTGAGACGCTCTGACCATTGAGCTACCACGACTCAGATGGTTAGCTAAGGTTGCGGGTTCGATTCCGGTCGAGAGCTCAGTAATTGTTTTTCTGAGAAAACGAGCCTGGCGAACGTTCGTTGGTCGTTTGATGTTTGGTAGAGTCAAACTGAACAAAATCCTTCTCACATGTGACCAAGGTAATTTTAATCAGAAAGCTGCTTGGAGCTGAAAACGAGCCCTAGTCACAGAGGTGAGACACGAGCACTACCACTGTGCCACCCACACCCCCTATGATTTTATTCGTCAATGAAAAGAGTTAGCCAAATCCATGGTCGAAAATGCACATGCTCCTCAAGCTTGTTACCTTAGAATTTGATGTATATACACACCAAGCTACCACATGCCGCACAACATCGGCCAATATAGACAACTCCAAGGTGTTTTGATATTTTTATATGAGATCTGATTGTCCTTTCAAATGTATGATATGGGATGTTAAATGAAGCTCTTTGACTGTTCAACGGTAAAATCAAGCTAAAATTTGTACAATCTATTTCAAATCACATGTTCAAACCAATTTGTCGTTCTTGAGTTTTTCTCTCACCCTCTCACCAACTTTGCCTCTCTCTCTCTCCCTCTCTCTCTCTCTCTCTCTCTCTCTCTCTCTCTCTCTCTCTCTCTCTCTCTCCCTCCCCTTCTCTCTCCTCCCCTCTCTCTTATAGTATTTTTTCCACAAAACTGAACTTTATTTTGTACTTTTGTTCATTCTCATAGAACGCTATGTCTACAAGTACTACTCCCAAGGTTTCAACTATATCGTCGCCTCTACTTCTAAAACTTGGTTAGCGGCTCGTGCGTATTGTCTGGCACTTCAAGCAGATCTGGTCGTCCTTCAAAGTCAACATTCGGTGGACTTTGTTAAAGATATTGTTAACCGACTGAACTTGGGAACGATTTATATTGGTTTAAAGAGACATCCTGATACCTCCATATTTCGGTGGATTAATGGCTTGGACGTTGAATTCTCGAGCTGGGACTTTAACGAACCTAACAATAAACATCAAGAATGTGGTTCCCAGCTCACATCTGGTTTATGGGATGATATATCTTGTCATGTAGTTTTCCGATTTATCTGTCAACAACCTATTAAAGGTAAGGGTGGAGTTAGAAGAGCTTTTTTCGTAAAAGTAGAATTAAGGTGGATTATGAAAATTTCATTGGACGTTTATGGAAATACGTTGAGGCATGTCAAGGACTAGTAAAACTACACAATAAAATATTCCTACCCAAACGAAACAAATTACAATATGTGATCTATAGAGTATCCTCAATGTTCTATTAGTTTCAGACAAGAAGAATAACACATTCGCATTTTCACCACTATGCTGGCAGTGATGACCCGCAGAGCTTTTGAGCTCTATCTAACGAAAATGTTATTTTATCATCTGAGGGAAAAGAAAGCAGGATAAATTTGGCTCAAAAATCGGGCAGGCTCGGTTTACAACTGCAGAATGAAATAAGTGAATGTATAAAATTAAAAACTGTAGGAAGAAGTACAAAGATATGAAGGAAAAAAACATGGGGGAAACGCCTTTGTAATTTTTTGTCAGAAAACTTTGGCTCGTTTCCAATCTTGGAGGGAAGAAGAGCCAAATCTTTTTGTCAGCACGGACTATTTCCCTGGTGAAAGGCCAGATCTTTTGGTCTTAACATCGGCACCAACTTGATAGGTATCTTTCAAGTCTTAATCACAGCTAGTTTAAACTCAAACTATAATGTGAATCCTCACGGTTTTTCCGTTCCTGTTGGTTTGAGATCGATATGAGATTGATCTCAGGTCGAACTCAAGGTTAACAGAGCCTACAGTCAAGTTTCAAATTTGCAGAAGAAAATTAAAATACTCCTGGCCAAAGCAAAGGAAAATTTATTGATGTTTCTAAATGGCACAGTAGGAGTGTTTTACACCATTTTTAGTCTTACCAGTCTTAAAAAGTGTCTGAAGGAAAATTTAATCGTATTCTTTCAAGGTTCAAAGCTTCCTGAAAATGGACGCGAAGCTTAATAGATACAAGACATTTTACGTACTATTCACGGTTGACGGCAAACGCAGAAATTTGACGTTATCCGTCAGCCGTAAACATGACGCTTAACCTCTCTAGTTTTTGTTTTTGGTTAGTGATGCATATTTTTAGCACAATTTTGCATTCCTGCAGAGTCAAAACACAGAATACCTTGCTTTGGTATGCCATCAAATGTATGATTTTTGTTCAAGATAATGCGTGTGGGAGGTAACAAGTCTATAGCAACTAGTCAAGTAACCTCTAAAAGAAAGTTTGGAACTTTTTATATATATATATACAGGGTGTCCCCAAAAAATGGACTCACCCTTTGACTGCTAATTACTCATGTATTTTGTTTTGGTTTAGATGTTTATTGACATAGATACAATGCGAATGAGTGAAAATAACAGTAAATTTACGAAACTTTAATGCCATCAAAGAAAACTTTAATGTTCACTCCTAGTCTAGTCTACTCA
>JBAHVQ010233796.1:0-10037 GCA_036872915.1 Nanipora kamurai
TTAAAGAACATTTGCTTTCTTACTGACTATAATCTTAGCATTTTTAGAATGTTTTAAAAACTGTGTCCTTGTTTAGTTGCTAAATTTTGAATTTTGTAAATAATCGTAGTTTTAACTTCTATCATGAATGTTTAAATGCATTGAAATTAGTTGTTTTTTATGCTCCATTAGTTCTTGACGTCATATTTCCAGCAGCGGACTGGAAATATTATTTCTAGTCCTTGGACTGGAAAAAGTATTTCTAGTCCTCTGCCCAGTACTTTACTGGCATTTCTAATTTCATCACGTGGTTCAATTTAGAAGCTCTGATTGAATAATTTGCTCATGAATTATTAATGAGTTTGAGAATGATATTTCAATAAGTTAAACGGTTATCTAACATGTCTTTGATATTGTGAAATGTCAAAAATTGGCTTGCTTTTAAAGGTAATGAAGGCGTTTTCCTAACATCGCTTCGTTCCGTGGACGGTCCGTTCCGGAGAATTTATACGGCATTTGATTGGTCGTTGATTGTAATCCGAGCCTGAAATATCGGTCAGTGGCCACTGCCATGAACGCCAGGACCTATCAGTGAGCTCCATTTAGGAGCTCTGGAGAGAGAACTCCAGTCTATCGGCCAGGGAAAAAGTGAAGCCAAATATGACCGACATGGAAGTCAATTTTGTACGTCAGTTTCAGGCCCCTGCGCGGTCTTGGACGTCAGTTCCTGTCCTTTACACGACTTTTACTGTTTGGTTCGGCTTTGAAACATTTACAACTACGGAAAATTAGTTCGAAAGAAATGATATCAGGAGAATTTTTCATGACCAAGTATTTAAAAAGATTCAGAGATGCTGTGTGTCCTACAAGTGTACTAAGCTGTCTGAAAGTGGCAAAACAACCGGTAAAAAGAGACCGTTTGCCATACAGTTTCCTCAAGTGATTTTTCGGAACTCTTACTAGATTTGTTGTTAGTTTTGCCATTCATTATCATGAAAATTGTACTTTGTAACTAGCTCTGATATTTTTTGAAAATAGTTTAAATTGAAATATTTATTTCTGTATTTTTACTTGATTTTTTGAATGTGTTTCAACTAGAGATTATAAACAAAAAGTGGAAAGTCGCATAGGAGGCTAAAACTGCCGTGGAAACCACGTACGGGACAGAAATTGACGGGAAAAACTCCCCTCCCTGTCCGTCATGTTTGACTTGAGCTGAGGGTGGGAAGTTGTCTCTCCAGTTATATATAGAGCTCACTGGGACTTATAAATCCGCCATCTTGAAGAGAAAAATGGGGACAAAAATAACTGGATTGCGCACAGAACCAAACTTGTAAACTTGCAAAGTAAAACTCAGAAAATTTGTAAATTCAGAAAATTTATTTGAGTCCCTGATAAAAATTTATCTGAGTCCATGTAGCGCAATGGTTAGGGCATCTCACCAGCGATCAGAAGGTTACGGGTTCGATTCCCGTCCGGGACTGAGATATATTTTCTGAGTTTACAAGGTTGAGGAGCATGCGCAATTTTGATCTATATACACGATGCTATCACATGTTGCTGAACATCTACCAGTATAGATATCTCGCAAACTTATTCGAGAATGTGCCGATCTTATCTCTATATCTATTTGTCATGTCTTCAGTAAATCACTAACTTCAGGCGTTTTTCCTGATGAATGCCAAAGTTACTCCATTTGCTCAAGCAAGGTGAACGGAGTGACGTGAACAACTATCGCCCAATTTCAGTGGTTTCTATTGCGGCCAAAGTATTGGAAAGAATAACTTTTGACCAACTCTATAAGTATTTGTTTGATCATGATACAATTTCAAAACGGCACTCTGGATTTCGTTCTAAACATTCAACTGCTACACCCTTATTAAAAGCCACTCATAGTTGGGCTTATAATATTGATCGTGGTAACGTTAATGCCGCAGTATTCTTAGAGCTGAAAAAGGCATCTGACACGGCTAACCATGAGATTCAAATATATAAGTTACATGTCTATAGAATACAGCATATTGCTTACGTCGATTTAAGTGATGTTTAGATAATTTCGCGCAGAAGTGTTTTGTTAATGGTTCGCTTTCTAAAAATTGTCCTCTTCAGTGCAGAGTTCCCTAGAGAATAATCTTAGGTCTTCTTTTATTTTTACTATACAAATGATTTGCCAAATTGCCTATCTAATCTCCTGTCTAGAATGTATGCAGATGACACTCATCTAATATGATAAGGCCCTTTGATAATCTAATATGATATCTAATATGATAACCTAAAAACCTAGGTGAAATGTGAATTTATCGTTTCATATTACCCTGAGGATGATTCTGAAATACTCATCTAACTTATGCTGATAGCGATACAAACTCTATCTAATCTTGTCTTAATCAAGACTTGGAAATTAATAACAAGTGGCTATTTTTTTTGAATGTAATATCCTTCTTTGAGTTTAAGGCATCTCGAAACAAGAATGAATCAGTACCTTCAAACGGACAAAGACTCTCAGATCTACAAGCACCTCCAAACCTCGGAAAATTGCCAATAGTCGACAGCCCTTCCTGTTTCACAATTCTGGATACTGCGTCAAACAAATGGCTAATTGAAAATAAACTAACTCTAAGTATGACCAAACCCAGTTTATGTTAGGTAGATCAAGACAAGACAGCCTGCCAATTTATATGGCTTTTTTGGTGGGATACCGTAGGTGCTTAATGAGCTCCACCAACCCAGAAATCCGTCTTTCACACCTCTTCCGGTAGGGAAGAAGGAATTTGGTAAGAGGAGGGAGACCATAAGGGACGATTCATGGACAAGGAATTGCTCAATTCTCCTAGCCATCCCTGTCATTCTAATCTTTTATCCCCCCTTTCCTCAAAGCTAACTTACCTAAATTAATAAAACTAAAAATAGAATGGACGACTCAAAATAAATGTTATTAACTCAATTTGATTCTCAATAGTTTGATAGGGGGATAACAATAGGACATGGAAGTTTGTGACAACATTACGTCAATATTTATTGCTTAGCTTGGACCTGTCAACTCAGGTCATAGATCTTTGAAAGTTTGAATGATGAATAACGATAGTATATGAACATTGGTAGAAACAATACGATAATATTGACCTGTTCACTCAGCAAAATGCATGTGCATGTACGCTTCATAATGAAAAGACGTAAACTATACAAAGTACATGTACCGATGTACATGAAAGGGCCTTCAACTTAAAACGTTAAACCTCGTATTCTATATTTTAATAGCCGTATCAACCTTTTATTTTGATTGGTATTTCAACACTGCCTACGTAGCACATGCACTACTTTACTTATGTTTCATAATACAAAAAAGAATATAAAATATTAAGATGTAATGAAACTGTAATAAATTTAGTATGAGGAAAAGTTTAAGCTTAGTAACTACAAAATTAGTTCTAATCTTCAGTTGCCGGAAGAAAATTTATTCATAACATCTTAAACATCTGGCTCAATTTCCTGATGAATTTGCATAAGTGCAAGACCATTCAAGCGAAGTGTCGAGCTTCTATTGTATGCTTTTAGCATGCGTAAAGCAGAAATGGACCGTTCACACTCACAGGATGTCACAGGAAGGGTAGCTAAAATACGAAGAGCTATTCTGATGTTTTCAAAGTCATTAAAATTTAAAGCAAGAAGTTAAATTGAGCATAGAAGCAGCACTATCAGGTCGTGAGCCGTTGTACGTTCCCTATACTCGATATTCCAGTTCCAAGGAGCCTCGGAATATACTAAACTCCCAAATACCATTAGAATGGAAAAATCAGTTTAAAGATTTAAGGAAGAATGCAAGGAATTCTTTTATACTTTCACTACGTAATTTTTAATTCTCCTTATAATGTCTAAATTGTCTTGTCTATTTCTTGTAAATAACTTAATTCTTCCCTTTTTAATGTTTTTAATTAGGTTTAATGTACACAGGTCCTTGATTGATAGCAGCGTTGTTCTTAACTAGCTGATCAAGTTAGCCTGTCAAAATATTATTATTACTATTATTGTTATTATTATTATTATTATTATTATTATTATTATTATTATTATTATGAGACATCGCACAATATACAGTGTATATTGGATACTAACTTGAGCATCAAGTTGCACCAAGCAACCTCAGATTTCAAGCACCTTCCTCAAAATTCTGGCTGTCCCGAGTAGTACCGACATCTGAATTTGTGCAGTTTTGACTGAAATTCCCATCTCCTTTATCCTGTCTTCCAAATCTATTGGAACTGTTCCTAAAGCTCCAATTACCACCGGGATTATTTTAGATTTCACCTTCCATAATTTAACAACTTCTGTAGCCAAGTCCCTATATTTTTCGATCTTTTTGTTCTCTTCTTCCATCACCTTACAATCGGCAGGACAAGCTACGTCAATTAGTTGGCATGTTCTCGCTTGTATATTTATTGCTACAATATCAGGTCTCCTTGCTTGGATAATGTGGCCACTTTTGAATTGTAAAATCCCAGAAGATCTTGTACTTCTCGTTCTCAACTACACTCTCTGGTTTGTGCTCATACCACTTCACCTCATGGTGTAACTCATTTCTCTTACACATTTCCCAATGTATAGTTCTTGCCACATTATCGTGTCTTCTTTTGTATTCTTTTTGAGCCAACTTTTTACACTGACATATTATATGGCTAACTGTTTCATCTGTTGCCTTACACATTCTGCACTTACTATCATCACAGCTTTTATCTATTCGCATTTTGATCGCATTGGTCCTAAGAGCCTGATCTTGTGCAGCAATTAGTAATCCTTCTTTCTCTTTCTTCATTTTACCATTCTTTAGCCATAACCACGAGTCTTCACTGTTAATCGACTAATAATTTTGATACATATGAACTGAGGACGAATGTATTAAAACACTGTTAATCTGCGAAAGTAACTGACAAACAATCTAGACTAAAGTGCTGCGCGTCTTGATTTGGAATGGTTCTGGTATACTATCTAGAGACGCTAAATAACACTTATAACATCATATTATAATATAAAAGTCAAAAGGAGTCGTCAGCTTCGACACACTTCAGCGATTCTAGTGTAACCCCACGCAGATTATGCTAATATTGAACGACTATCAAAAAAATGGAAGAATTGTTGATACAGAATACACTACAGATAGAAATGTAATCATAATAAGCTTAACTTAGAGCGACAGGTGGCATGTCCGCCTTCACGTGTTGTGGCAGATAAGCCGTCTCGGCACTGATATCTCGGTACAATGTCTTCCCAATCTCGGGAAAATGCTCTCCCGCATTCAGTACTCGACAAGCACTGATTCTCGCAGACAAATAGTGACATACTTGCCGCAGAAGGACCTCATTGTTGCTTTTTAAAGCAGATAATCCAGGATCTAACAAGCTTGTAGAAGCCATGATCGAACAGAACGAACAAGACAGCATTTGCAGAGTTCCGGGGTTGAGCAAGCTTTCGGCAAAGCCATCAACCAATCAGATTCCACCATCTGCTTCGGAAAAAATATTTAAGACACCGCTCCATCCAACAGGCTCCAACAGGCTACGGATGTTTCTTCTTGCTATAGATATAATTAAACTTTTTTGCTGTAACCATGACAACAAACAATTTCCTGCAACTGTGACAACAATACTTTTTCACTTTAGTCGTTTGACTTGTTTGACTAGCGTTAAATTCGCATCTTAATCTCTTTGTCGAGATTTAGATAAAGACTCGTTGATCAGATTAGACGAATTCTTGTAATACAGATTGGTCAGTGGGAGAGCGGGAGTTTTACGTTAAATTTACGTTCGTCTGAAGCCTTTTACATTAGTTGTTTTATGTGTATATCGTTTATATCAGCGGACTTCTTCCTCAGTTCATCAAGCGAACCGAACAAATATAGTTGTCTTTCTCGACATTTTTGGTGCCGTGATCAGGATGAAAGAAGCACGACGTATGCAATCGTCGCGAAGAGGCTACAGAGCCCATCTAACAAAATCACTAAGACGGACTGACGAAATTATGGGGAATGACGACCGAAGTGAAATGGATGTGGAGGTACTTCGTATAGCTCATTAGAACAACTACAAAGGAAG
This sequence comes from Nanipora kamurai, assembly GCA_036872915.1. Classification (NCBI taxonomy): domain Eukaryota; kingdom Metazoa; phylum Cnidaria; class Anthozoa; order Scleralcyonacea; family Helioporidae; genus Nanipora; species Nanipora kamurai. The sequence continues at coordinate 6,066 of JBAHVQ010233796.1, forward strand.
AAAGAACTACTTGAAGAACTTGACCACAAAATTGCTGTAATATTAACAAGCCCGAAGATTTAGAAACGGATATGTTCGAGCCCGTGGACATTCAAAGCAGCATCATGGAGAGAATATGTCAGGTAAAAATATTCTCAAGATAAAACTAGTATCCTCAAATCAAGCACAGTCACAAAATGAAGCAAGTCATTCACCCGTGGATCATTTAGTCAGTAACACACCAGAAGTAGGCCAAACGCATGAATCACAAGAACAACCTTTTCAGAAACAGAATCATCACGTTTTCCCTCTAATCACACGAGTCTGTGATAAATCAACAAGTTACAATTCCTTCAGAAACCCCTAAAGGAACACAACAAGCAACGACTTTTGTCCAGTCTACTAGTAGTCTTACACGACAACCACAAGTCGTCTCCATAAATTACGCCTTCCTGTTTTCAGTGGAAATTCTTCAATTTGGCAAACATTTTGGGACTCCTTTGAGGCTCCAAAAATTCAACTACTTACAGGCTCAAACTGCTGGTGACGCTTCAAGAGCTATTGCTGGTTTCTCTGTTACAAATACCAAATACGAACAAGCAATTGCACTAATAAAGGAACGATTTGGCCAACCTTGCAAGATTGTTGTTAATCCCCACATGCAAGTTTTTCTCAACATACCCAATCCAACATTCCAAGAGTTTAAGTGTTTTTATAGGATTGGCTGCACTTGGAAAGCCTCTGAAGAATCATATGGAGATCTACTCATACCTATTCTAGTCGGTCGAGATACAAAGAAATTTTGCCAGAGAACAGAACAACTCTGAATGGACGATTACTCCATCAAGACAAGCAACTACTGAAAGAACTGAGAATTCTTGAAGCTGCAGTTCCAGTCAATGACCCAATAAAAACATTTGATGGACATGATTCTTCATCTATCACCGCATCATTCCACACTCAAACACCCGCACCTGGTGAACCATTAAATGCTTCTCCCGGATTAACACCTAGAATCCCGCAAGCCTGTGGCAGGCTTTCCCGCCTTTGCTGTAATGGTAAACATCATCCAACAACTTCTAATGTCATCACTAATCGTGAAAAACGACCTGAAATTGTTAGAAAGAAAGACCGCTGTTTTAACTGTCTTGAACACCATAAGGTTAACCTATGCAAATCACAAAACTGTAGCACACAAGCCTCTGTACTTTGAAGGATAAGGAATCAACAGACCCACCGAATAACAAAGAAAACCAAGGGATGCAGTAGCATCAGTTCATTCTACAATGACACCACTCTCGATCACCTACATCAACTAGTTCAAGTTGTAGTTACATGGTGAGTACAACTTGTTTGTTCAAAACTGCAATTGCTACATTTAATGATCCCAATTTAAGAACAGAAGCAAACATTTTGTTTGTTGAAGATATTCAACGGTCCTTCGTTAAACAAGATTTGGTAGATCAACTTCATTTACAGCCTTTACTAAAAGAAACTATTTGTCAGCATTCGGAGCAGCAACCCCAGGCATGTGCCAACTTGATGTTTTCACTGCTGACCTAATAACAGAATCCAAGGACAAGATACCCTTGGAGGTCTTGCTAGTTCCTCAAATAGCCACACCACTCCAAAATCATTTACCCTCTATTGTTCCAAAGCCTCACCATCTCAATGGGATAAAACTCGGCCACCCAGCAAATTCAGGTGAACGATTCGAAATTTCTCCTCTCATTTGCGTAGATTATTATTGGCAAATAGGGCAAGAAGAGATAGTGAGAGGTGATGGACCCGTTGCAATGAAATCTAAGCTTGGTTGTTTGTTCTCGGGACCTGTGCACGCCAACTACTTATCCCTTCCGTCAACCAACATCTTCAATGTCATGGTTAACCACAAAAGGGAAGAACTTAACCTTGAACGTTTCTGAACAGTAGAGTCTTTTGGTATTACACCCCCCCACTTCCGATAATGAAAACAAGAAACTATCCCAACAATACCAACGCACGTCTATAACTTCTGAAAAAGATGGTGGATACGTCGCTGCATTTCTGTGGAAAAGGGAGCACCCGACACTCCCCTCTAATTACCAAGTATGTGAAAGGCGTACTAGATCGATGCCTCGACGTCTTGCCAAAACTAAACATCTTCTAAAACCTACGGAGAGATTTCTGACCTAGAGAGTCGCGGATTCATCAAAAGAGTGCCACCAGAATCGAATGACCAAAAAGTACACTACATACCCCACCATCCAGTTTTCAAACAGTCCTCCACAACACCTGTTAGTACTATATGATTACAGCTGCGGACAGTCAACCAATGTGCTCCATCATGCTACGTTTTCGATCGCATCTCTTTGCCTTCTAGACGGATATTGAAAAGGCTTTCCTCCACGTTTGCTTGAACGAGCGTGACCGTAACTTCACCCGTTTCCTTTGGCTTTCCGATCCGAATGATCCCGAAAGTCCATTTTGTACATATCGCTTCAACTTGTTACTATTAGGCTCTGCCAGTTCGCCGTTCATGCTCAACGCCACTCTACACTAATACTTAGACAAACATAAAACCTCAATAACTAACGACATGAAATAAAACCTTTATGTCGAAAACCTTATCTCCGGATGCGACACAGAAGCTGCCATTATCAAGTTTTACGAAGAAGCACAGTCGACTATGACTCAAGGCAAATTTAATTTACGGTCATGGGCAATGAACGGTCCACGACTCCATATGCGCACAGTCAGAAACAACACTGTTGATTAGAGTGAGGAAATTAACATTCTTGGTCTTCAATGGAATCCTAAGACTGACAACATTACCTTGGCACAAAAGAGTGACAACCTTAACCAGAGTCTACCAATTATGAAACATAAGATCCTACAACAATCAATGAAGATCTATGATCCTTTTGGCCTAATAGCTCCGGTGACAACACGAGCCAGAATCCCTACCCAAGAACTGGGGCGCTGAAAACTCCCTTGGGACACGCGCGTTGACGATGATCACCAACAGATGTGGTCAAGTATTGTTGAAGACATACGCGAGTCCGCCAAGGTAACACTTCCAAGATCGTGGTTTCCAGTACCAGTGAAACCACAAGACGAGAGTTGCACGCCTTCGCAGACGCAAGCACAGTAGCATATGGTGCAGTCACTTTCTTTCGATCAAACCCATACTTCATTCATTATAGCGAAACTCTGCGTTGCTCCTTTAAAGCAACTGACACTCCCATAACTTGAACTCATGGCAGCCTTAATCTATGCAAGGCTAGCACGCTTCGTCCAAGACGAAAGGAAAGATTCAACAACCTATGTGTCAATTTATGGTCAGATGGCCAGATAGTTCTCTGTTGGTTATGTAGCCAGAAACTACTGAATTAATACGTCGAAAATCGAGAGTGCCTCAGTTTGGGAGTGCCTTATTGAGATGACAAAGACAGTCATCAAGAAAGTTCTTGGACGAGCGAGGATAAGCCGTGTTGCACTACCAACCTTGCTACTGAAATCGAACGGATTAGTACGCGCAGCCAACGTCAGAACCAGTAATGGAGCAACAGACCCGACCAATAACGAAACTTAATCCTCTTGAAGTTCCTGTAGGATCCTTATATTGATATTATATAAAGTATTTTATAGGTCTAAAAAGCGGGAGAATGTAAACTAGAGATGGAGTCATAAAGTTAGTCAATAAAGTATTGGCGTTGTGTTTGGTTCAATCCGTTTGCATCTTGTTGGTTTGGGATGCTACAATTGGCGACGGGGATGTTGTAAACATTGTCTGGAGGTATACGATGAGTTTACATGATTTTAATATCGGTGGACTTCGTCCGTTTGATGTCAATAGTGATCCGAATAGTGTGGGGTACGAGTGGAAACGATGGCTTCGTAGTTTTCAATTATACGCTGATGGGAAAGGTCTTATTATTGATCCTGAGAAGAATGACAACAAAGTGCAAAGACGTGCACTTCTTCTTCATTGTGCTGGGCTGGATGTCCAAG
>JBAHVQ010233848.1:0-10030 GCA_036872915.1 Nanipora kamurai
CAGGCTGTACTGCCCTGATAACTGCATTAACAACTTCGGGTTCCGAGTATTGCTTCCTTAGACCAGCTTCGACTTGGGAAACCAAGGACTGATATCCCAACTTGTCCTTCTGACCAGGTTCACCGATTACACCTTGTATTTTAAAATCACGGTGTAAAAGGCTCTTTTCAAGACTTGCGACTGGTATTTTGTAAACATCCTCAGCTTGACTACCACTTTTCTTGGCAGCACCAGTTCCCTTATTACATTTCTTTGGTCCACTTCCTAACTTAGACTTGATTTCTTGACGCTTGCTCAAGAGTTTGTCAATTTGTTCCTGTAATTCTAAGACTTCCATTTCTTCTTGGGATTTCTTGCTACTTTCTGGCTCTCCACTATTTTCTTCCAGGGGGGTAGATCAAGAAAAGCTTTAATGCTTTCAAGATAGTCAATAATTTCAGCCTTATCAGTTAAACTGCCTACTTTCTCTTCGATAGCTTGCTGTATGCTCTTTAAAATCACAAATCTACTCTTGTCCTTGATACTGGTTTCGCTAATCTTCATATTTGTTGCAAGCTTTAACACATCATCTACTTTTAGGGTAAACATTTCCGATTCCAGCTCTATCATCATGTCCTCGACTTCTGAGTCAGACATTTCGCTTTAAAATGTATTACACCAGTACTTATAACGTACACAACTCAAATAAACATAACAAAGTACCTTCACAGCCAGTAAATCCTTTTAAATATTAACGTTTTCCGTCCCAAAATTCACCATTCGTATTCTGATTCGCGTCCCTGCTGTATAGTTTGTTTATGACGAATTTCACCGTAGAATTTCCCGCCTGAGCCCCCAAAATGTTACACGGGTTCTTGATGATTACATTTTTAATGTATCTCAGATCATCAAACGTGGTTAAAATCACTTTTATTTATATTTATACGGGAAAATCTCGCCGAGTACAAAATTAACTTTCTTCGTTTCTTTCAGCTAACAATCGTGTCCTTTTTTGCGCCTGCAGTACTTTAGTCCGTCTCAACTATAGCTACAAAACTTAGTGTAATCTACATATAAATTACTCGTCTTACACTCTCCCCCTGTTCAAATAAATGACATCCTTGGCATTTCTAGATCTTAAAAGATCTAGAAAAAAGATCTAGATTTTTGGTCAGCAGGTATATAATCCTCTTTTAAGGTATTTGCTTGCTTCATGGTTTCCGTTGTTGAGACCAAATCAATAACGTCCGGTATTTGGGAACCATTGTTTTCATTAATTGATAAGATATGCGCGTTACTATCAATTCTAGTGGTCACTGCAGTTACTCGTCAGGGCGTAGCGAAGACCTGACTTAATTTTCTTAATTTCATCGCTAAGAAACTTAACTTGCAAATCCAGACCAGTGTTTTTAGCTTTTTCCTCCTCCTGTTCAATACGCAGTCGAGTAACTTCGTTTTCCAAGTCAAATGCCCCCGACGAAAGCGGGTCCCCATGTGTGTTGATTAAATATTACATGGAATCCACCCTGCTTTGTAAAATTTCTACATCAAGCTTTAAGTTTTCCATGCATTCCTTGAGCTCAGCATCGTCACAACTCTGATCAAGCAATTTTCCAGCAGCTTTCGACGACAAGGATAAGCAAAGATTTATTAAATACTCCTTAACTTGCTCACCACTTTTACCACTGAAAGATAAGGTATTCAATTTACCGGGATACCACGTTAGTACAAGATCAGATGTTTTGCTGTCGAACCTTCTTGCATTACCACCCGGCGAACACCATTTGCCACGTTGTGCAAAAGCACCTTCTATAAAATCCTTCAGCGACTCATAGCTTCCTTGCCAAACTATTCTTTTCTCGTCATGACAAACGCTCTCAGAAGTTGTATGACCAAGGATTTTGTCATAATCCCAACCAGAAGTGAGAATTTTATCATTTTGTCCAGAACTCGCTTGAGCACAACTTTCCGCCATCTTAAAAACTCTGATAAACTCAATAGACAAACACTTCCCAGCTACCAACAGACTTCACAAACTTTTTAACAGAAACACGCTAAAAATAAGCTATAGCTGTATGGAAAACCTTAAAGACGTTATACGTGGACACAACAACTGCATTCTCATTCGAAATAGACACCGCACCAATAAGAAGAACACAAACACTGACACAGACAGACCTAATTGTGACACAAACGCAAACGACGAAGTTAGTAACGCAAGCTCCAAGACCAACACAAACACATGTGAGAACGGTATCAACAGCAACAGTGACAATTCATGCATCTGCAGACACAAAAACGAATGCCCAACCTTGCGAAACTGCCTGGTAAAAAGCGTCGTCTACAAAGCCGAAGTAAAGACCGCTCATAATGGATCAACGAAAAGGTACATCGGCATGACATCAAATGACTTCAAGCATCGTTACCGCAACCACCTGAAGTCCTTCCGAAACATACAATACCCTAACGAAACAGAACTTTTCAAATACATTTGGCAACTGAAGATGGAGAACCGGCAATACCAAATAAAATGGTCAATCGTTAAGCACGCAAGATCATACAAATAGGGCTCAAGAAGATGCAATCTTTGCCTTGAAGAAAAAATGTTGATCCTGAAATCAAACAAGAGAAACTTGCTGAACAAAAGATGTGAACTATTCTCCTCATGCAGACATACATCTTATAATTCGCTGGCCAGCTGATTGCGGGCACTACAGCATCACAGTTAATTTTAGAATATTTGACCCATATTATGTAAATGAATAGTAGAAGTGAACTGTTAGTTGCCTGATGATCGTGTTGTAGACACGTAAAACTCTGATTAGAAAACGCTCATCTAACCTTATTAAAGTTATCCCGCTCTACCTACATGGTATAGAGCACTCTCAAACCAATCGTCAACTGTGTTTCTTGCACGATACACTTTTGCTTTTGCTTTATATGCATATATACATATGTCCTCAGGTGACTTCAGGTGAGTCACCTGAAGATTCCCTCAGATGAAACAGGCTTTTTGAGGTAAGTGACATAATACTATTTGCTCTATCTGTTTGGTATTGAGCCCTCTTTGTATTCTGTAAACTTAATCGTTCACGTATATATATATATATATATATATATGTGTGTGTGTGTGTGTGTGTATGTGTATGTGTGTGTGTATGTGTGTGTGTGTATGTATATGTATATATATAAAAATATCTAGTTCCAACAAAAATGTATATAATATATATTTTTTGTTATAACTGCCATCAAAATGCAGGAAATAGCATTTCAGAGGCTTCGAAAATCAAAAATTTCCTGGAGGATCCCTCTCGAGATGTTTTTTTTCCACACACCGAATGCCCCTTTTAAAAATCTAAAAGTTATCCGATGTGAAAGTTTGTATTTGAAGCAAGAAGGTAAAGGTTCTTAAATTCAATAAGCGCTTTCAAATACCGATATGCAAATTGGCTCCAAAAGGCAGATCTGTCCCTCGAATCTTGTCACTATGCAGCGATCTTAACAGACGTGGACATCTCCTGTTGAACATAAGGTTCGGAAGTCTATTTCTTATCCCATAGACCAATTGCAGAAATACCACAATGCATCATATATTCCCTTGAATTCAATTCATGTTCATCCGTTGTGCTGAGCTTTTGTATTTTTCTATAGAATCCAAAAGAATTGAGTTGAGGCTATGCCTCTACTGCGTGTATAAGGTCATAGTCAAAGCATAAGCTAGGAGTAGAACAAAATAAAAGACAAAACAAAGAAAAGCAAGAGGTTATTCAGAAAGTTAAAAGATTGGTAGACGTGCCGAATATAAGTAGAAAAATTCTGACGTTTCGAGCAAAAGCCCTTCTTCACAGAGTGAAGGAACACCTTTCACGTATGCACTCTCTGAAGAAGAGCTGCCTTTGCTTGAAATGTCAGAATTTTCCTACGTATATTCGGCAGTCTGCCAACCTTTTACGTTCTAATCTGTTTTTTTAATACCTACGCAGCGTCCAACATTTTTACATTCTGTAATCTTGTCAAGAATATTAACTCCCAGCATGCAGAATGCAAAGGAGACTCATTCATGTTTATTTCTATTAATATTAAATGCTTGATTGTGAATGGCTCTCCTCCGCATACTGTAATAAGTATAAGCGACTTTACAACATTGTAGAGATACAGCATTAAGAGATAAAACAAGTCATTATATCAACATGGCGGCCATATTATCAACCGGAAGTTCTCGGCTTGCTACAGGTAGCCCATAACATGCTTTTTTCTTTCTTGAATAACAGTAAAAGAAAAACAAAAAAAAAAAGCGAGTGTTGGAAATTCAATCTAAACTGTACATCAATGCCCCTTTGCACAATGTTTTATAGCACCGGGAAAGTGTTCTCAGTAAAATGTAGTCTAAATAACGGGCATAACGTCGAATGACACGACCACTACGGGTTATCATGGGTGCGGCAGACACAAGTGGGGCAGGTTGCCGGGTAAGAGAGAGTGGATTGGAATCGCTGGTGGGTGGTGTTGTTGGTGGAGTGTAGGGCTCTGAGATTGTCGATATTAAGGATTCGGAACTGGTTGGTGATGAATGTTCCACAGGATTGTGTTGCAATAGCGTTTGAACTGCTAGTTCATCAGAAGCGGTCTCATCGGCTGTACAAGTACTTGCAGGAAGAGCTGCGTGAACGTGTACGCGGTCACACCGTATAGTGCTTGAGCCCGTCTTAATCAGGTAGAATCGAGGACCAGCATAACCAATCAGTTCACCGGGAATCCATGCTGTTGTGTTGGAGGTAAGAGGCGGTTTAGCAAAAGCAATGGTTTTAGGTGGAATGTCTGCAAGTGGTGGTCCTGCTCGTTTATCATATGCGCGTTTCTGCTGTGACTTTCGGTTGACATGATCGTTCACTACAATGTCTGGTGGTGGTGTGGATGGTTCCAGAGTGGAGACTGATTGAGGTAGATCCATGCGGAGTGCACGGCCAAACAAACGCTGGGCGGGGAAATGTATTGTTCGGCAGGCGCAGTGTTACGGACAGAAAGTAAGAATAGATCTACATCATCAGCAGTGAGCAAGATGTGTTTGGCAGATTTGACAGCTGCTTCAGCCCGACCATTGGACTGAGTATGGAGAGGATGTGATATGATGAAACATGTACTTGCTAGCAAATCGCTTAAACAAGTCAGAGGTGAATTGTGCCCCATTGTCCGTTATGAGAGTGTGTGGGACGCCATAACGACTAAAATGCTTCTTTGTGGCTTGAATAACTGCTGAAGACTGAAGCTTGTCAACTTCGTAGAAGTCACTGCAGTGATCTACTGTTATCAGATAGGTGACGCCATCTAATTGAAACAGATCCTGAGAGACGAGTTGCCAGGGTAATGTGGGTACTGGGTAGGGCTGGATTGGTTCTCGAGAATGCTGCTGGGCATATTGCGCGCGGGTGGTGCATGCTTTACACATGTTTGTAGTTTGACTGGTGGGACCTGGCCAGAATACACAGCTGTGAGCGTGACGGGTGGTGAACTCAGGGCCACGGTGGGCTGCATGGAGCTTGCTGAGAATAGTTTGGCGGAGTGTAGTAGGAATGATAACCCGATCTTGTTTAAAGAGTAGTCCATCATGCGACTTAAGTTCATGACGAACGGGCCAGTATGGTTTTGCTAAGTCAGGAACAGAGGCTTTGTTTGCAGGTCAACCAGAGGTAACTAGAACTTGTAACTCAATCTGTTCTGGATCAGTAAGGGCAGCAGCTTTGATGTCCTGGAGAGTGGCATCATGAAAGCCAGAAAGATCAGGATTTTCCGCTGCCAAATCTACTCGGTAATTCGGTAAACCGTTTCATCATGGACTGGGTTGTGCGCAGTAGTGGGTAGGGGAGCACGAGAAAGAGTGTCAGCGATGAGCAACGTAGACCCTTTGCGATACTCAACTCTGAATGTATACCGTTGGAGAATCAACATCATACTTTGCCGTCGTCGAGGTGGTGAGGACAGGGGACGATTGAAGATGACCTCGAGTGGTTTGTGGTCAGTATGAACTGTCACATCTGACTTTCCAAATAGCAGCTGATCGAACTTCTGAAATGCATGGAAGATAGCGAGAGTTTCCTTCTCTATCTGGGCATATCTCTGTTCAGTACCGTAGGTGTGAGAGAGCTTGAGCTATAAGCTACGGGCTGCCATTGAACATCACCAGAGCTTGTGGGGTTGGTGGAAGGTTGGAGTAATGCAGCGCCAAGACCATAGTCTGAAGCATCAACTTGCAGAACTACAGGGGCATGTACATCAAAATAACGGAGGCATGGAGCTGTGCAAACCAGATGTTTAGCTTGTTAGAATGCTTGCGAGTGTTGGTCAGCCCAGAGAAATTCTTGCTTGACGTGGGTGAGTTCCCCAAGTGGACGAACAACTTCGCTGAGATTGGGGAAAAATTTGGATAGGTAAGTAATAGTGCCGAGGAAGCGAAGAGTGGCTGCTTTGTCTTGTGGCTGAGGCATTTCAAGGACAGCCTTGGCAATCTCGGTGCTGGGCTTGAGACCTTCGGGGGTCAAGATGTGACCCATGAATGAAGCTTTATAGGATTTCAGTTTGATTTTGTCTGGGTTGAGTTTAAGCTGGTGTTGGGTCAGACGTTTGAGCAGTTCAACTACTGTCTGATCATGGTCAAGAATGGCAGCCTGCATGGAGTCACCCAGACCCATCACAATAATGTCGTCAGTAATGTTGATTATTCCTTCTATGCCGCATAAAACATCATGGATACGTTGCTGAAATTCCTCAGGTGCTGAGCTAATGCCGAAAGGTAGACGGCTCCAACGGTATAGGCCCCAAGGAGTGTGCATGGTGGTGAGCACGGAAGACTCTTTGGTTAGTTTGATTGCTTGAAAGGCATCTTTGGTGTCGAAAGTGGAGAAAACCTTTGCCTGATGAAAACGATGAATGTTCTCTTCAAGCTTGGGATTGGGTACACAGGGCGGATTATTGCTTTGTTGACAGTTTGAGAGGGATCCAGACAGATCCTTACTTTAGCAGGCTTGTGGCTGATGCTGGACGTTCACGAACCACCATGTTAGAGATCCAAGGTGTGGGCTCATTCACCCGGATTAGTTGCCCAGAGTCTATAAGTTTGTCCAAAGCTTCTTTGATAATGTGTAGTTTAGGAGCAGAAAAACGGTGGGGAGCTGCTTGGATAGGCTTAACCTCGGGATTAAGGATAAAGGAAAATGGAGTGCCCAGGTCACCTAAACCCTCAAATAAATGTGGATAGGAATGTTTAATATGATCGAGAGTCAACTCACCCGGTGGAGATGGAGCAATCGATCGAGGAACAGCATTAAGTTGATTGACTGTGTCTACATCATAGGTGAGAATGCCTATGCGAGTACTGTCAACAAGACCTAAAAGTGGAGTGTAATAGCGTCGTTATGTGATTACCACAACTTCGTAAGACTTTCCACGCCGAGTGCAGTGAAGGGTCGCTTGACCCTTGGTGGGGATAGTTGCTTTCGAATAGTCTCGGAGAATAACATTAGATGGACCCATTTGAACATTATTCATTTTCTTAACATCTGTGATGTACATGGTATTGCAGGAGCAGCCAGAGTCAACTTGAAATTTGACACGGTAGGTGGATGATGGTGCACTGGATGGACTGACATCAAGATCCACAAATATGCCTTTGGATGTGGGTTGGACCTGGTACACATCATGAGTAATGACGTGGACATTTTGCGGGTGAGGTTTCGTGTTCGTTGCAGTTTTTGCTGAACCTCCCTTGCACACGTGCTACCAATGGCCTCGTTTTCCGCAGCCATGACATGTGTCATTTCTGGTAGGGCAAGCACTGCGGCTGGAGTGAGATGCACGACCACACCATCGACAGGTAGCAGAGCCAGACCCAGGATCTGAACCACTGACAGGTTGTTGAGGATGTGTCGGCTTGACGGATGAAACCTTGTTAACTCCTTCCTCCAGATGATGTTGTGAGATAGCAGATTCCATTTTTAGACTATCTTCAAAGTCACGAGCCTTGGTGATGACTTGAGTGAAAGTCCGCGATGTGAAATTCTCATGGGAGATGACATCACCGCGAAAACGCTTGTATGTGTCGTTCAGTCCGACGATAAAGATGTCACGTTGGAGTCGGCCATCAACAGCTGCTGAGAAATCACATTTCTGATAGTTCAGTCTGACTGTAGTGTGCCACTCTTGTATTGACATGCCTGGTTCTTGTTTTAAAATGCGAAGGAAGTTGTGTGTACTTTGTATTATTGGCTCACCTCCAAGATAGTGGTTGGTTAATTGTGCGAGCCACTTTGCAGGATGAAGCTTGTCCTCTGCTTGTATTTGGGCATCAATGGCTGTGGTGAGGACATCCCATTCTGCCGGAAGAAAATCTCTCCAGAGTGCAGCGAATGCTTTTGGTCGTTTGGCCGCTATCAAGTATGCGTCAGTGTCAACGTCCTTCTAGGGGTCAACATAGTCCTTCACGACGCAATAATCTCGAAAATTGGCGACAAAAAAATTTGAATGCACGGCGACGATCTGGTGCAATGGCATCAAACATAGGCCTGTCGTTATCTTTGCCCATCGTAAACATTGAGTGAAGCAATTAATAGATCGTACTTTGGAGAGAATTCACGAACCAGTCGAGCGTCGAGCGATACAAAAAAATTGTTCAAAATCAATAGGTGATCCAAACCTGATTGATATGTGAGATCTGTAAGCCTCCAGGTGAATGCTGGCGTGGTATTCGAGACTACTGACACCATGTAATATGTATAAGTGTCTTTACAACATTGTAGAGATACAACATTACGAAATATACAAGTCATTATATCAACTTGGCATCCATATTATCAACTGGAAGATCTCGGCCTGCTACAGTAGCCGATAACCTTAATAAGGGGTAAACCAATGAGTAGAAAATAATATGAACATAAAATGATACATGTCAACAAAATGTCATACTTGAGATATAGCATCAATATTACATTTAATCTGTGTGAATGATTTGAAATGTGTGTTTTCACCTGAGTGATTTGAAATGTGTGTTTTCTAAGACTGTTAGATAATGAACGCTAGTGATTTATGGGATTTAGGGGCTGTTTATATGGGAAGCGGGACGGGACGTAAAACGGGATATCGCCATGCATATATTTCTGTATTATTTATCATCTTGCGTTTATATGGAAAGAGAGTTTGCCGGGACGTTTTTCGTCCCGTCCTGGCAAAGCGGGATCCCGGTTTGCTCAAACGGGATCCCGGTAAACCGTGACAATTTATACGAAGTAAACACTTTTTCCCGCTTTGCCGGGACGATATTACGCTGACTTTGCAAAAATACTGCTGAAGAGAACTAGCACTCGTAGTGGAAGTGATTCCAACGAGTGTTGCTAAAAATTCAAAGGAAATTATTCATATACTCAGATGAGATGATAGGTAATTTACATATTTGTAGGAATCCAAGGTCGATTGAATACACAAACAACGATTTCGAGGCAGATAAACGAAATGAACAGTGAAACGTCCCCGGTGATCCCACATGATATCGTCCCCGGTTGGAAAAATTTTCATGGAAACCCGGGATGAAATACTTCCGTCCCGGCAAACATCCTGCCCGCCTCCCATATAAACAGCCCATTAGTGTGCCAAGAATTAGATAGAAGGCCACGAGGGGTCAGAGGCCCCGAGTGGCCTTCTGTCTAATTCGAGTCTTCTATCTAAGTCGATCCAAGTCCAAAGCGTGTGAACGCTTGAATGCGAACTGAGATCGATCCGAACGAGTCTACTTCTGGAGGTGGACTGAGATCGATCTGAGATCGATCCAGGCTAGTCCGGCTTCTAGTGTCAGTGAACGGGAAAGCGAGCCAACTAGCGATCTAAAAACGTATTACCAGGCTTCTTGATGATGTCATTGATCAACAGCCATCTTGCAACTTTTTCGTTGGAACAGTTTGACTTCTAAATTAAAAAGTTAACTTAAGTGCCGTGCACAAGGAAAGATATGGAGCGACGATGAGACAAGCACTCGGATTAATGCCTGGCGAGATCGCAAGGCATTGGA
>JBAHVQ010233859.1:0-33234 GCA_036872915.1 Nanipora kamurai
AAAAATTAAACTAGTTTAAAATTTTTTGAACTAGTTCAAAAAAAATTGAACCACCGCCTAAATTTGCCCCACAACATGTCCATGTTGATGTATTATAATTGATAACAGAGTCCTCTACTATCTGTCTGAAAACCTTTTGAGTCTCTAATGCAGACGCTCTGATGCCATAAATACTCTGTTTTTTCAAGCTTGTGCTCCCAGTACGCTGCAAATATATGCCTCTATTGATTGATTAAGTAACTCAGTTCTATTAACCGTTAATCTATTTGATTTCTTTGAAATAAATTTCTTCTAGTCGTTTTTTAAATCTCTGATAAAGTCGGGACACAGCCCTTTTGTATTTACGTATTTATTAAACCCTACTACATCTTGCCCTAAGTGCTCTTCTTTATAACCAGCTATTTCTTGCCAGGTCCATTTAGGATAATGGTCTTTTAAAAAATTAGCTCCATATTTATTCATTATGTCTTTAACTTAACTATCTGATGATGTTTTAAATCTTTGCATTGTTCTTCTAACTGTAAAGTATAAATGGAACCTCATAAGTGATGTTATCTGCTTTGGAACATTATCATTAAATGTTAAATGCTCCAAAGATATACCTGAAGCGCATGATGCTGTCCACGCTCTTATAATGGACTGATAATATGACTCTTTAACACTCCATTTAGCGTTGTTTTTTGTTGTTATGTCTAAAGGCTCTAGACCACTCATAAAATAGTCAAAGTCATTAACGTACACTCTAAACATGTTTATTTTATAAGGCAACACCGACTTCAACAGGAAAGTTATCTCAATAGTAGTTTTTACCAGTGAATCCAACATGTCTTCTACCTTTTGGTAACTCCTGAACTGTCCCACCTATTTTCCATATATTAGGGAAACCACTATTTTCATCAGTGTTACATATTTTTTTTTGAATTATCATTAAAAAATGAACTGTTACTAAAATCTGTGCTCAACACATCTGACTCCTTAAAGTTTATAGACGTATTTTTCTCTGATCCATTCTGATTAAGGTCTACATTAAATTCAAATTTATTCAAATCCGCGTTTGGATACTTTTTAATGAAATCACTAATTTCTATTTTAGCATTCTCTATAGCCCTATCATAGTTCTTCCCGTAGTAGCTCTTTATGAACTGCAGCATCATGTAATATATTATATATTATATTTCTATAAAGAGACTTTACCTTACGATTGAAGGGTCCTCAACAGAAATCTGCTTGGATGAGTCATTTACAATAGATGCTGATAATCCATATCTGCTACTCAAGAGGGCCACTATGCTTTGGGATGACAATAATATCACAGATAGTAACAACGAATTGACATACAACGGCAATAAAAAGAGGTTCGGCAATGGGTATTGGACATTTAATATGTTTAAGAAAGAGATTGAAAGTTATGGAAACGTAACTTTGGTAGCTAATGATTATGATGGAACATGCTCTATTACTAGTGATAATGTAATAAATAAGAAAAAATAGGGCCTGTTTCAGGATTTAACAAAGACCAAGTAATAAAAGCTAACACAAAGACAACAAGTGGCAATCCACTTGACATAAATAGAGATATGGGATACATTCTAGTGACATGTAGTATGGTTAAAACTAAAGAAAACATTAATACACTAGGCAAGAAAAGTGACGTCATAGCTGTATTACCATTAATAACTACACAGACGCTGAAAGGCAGTATTTAGCACTTTATTGACATCGAAACCCATGCTTCAATAGATAAGGACGTTATAAATAAGATCGATTTTAATGTTAAGGCTCAAGATGGGGACAAGGTGAGTGTAGGTAAAGTACTGTTATATTTATATATAATGTAATTTATATGGATAAAGATATTCAGTTAGAACAAGGATTAAGAGATATTTATTATAATTCCAAAAACTAGTTACCAATCAGCAGAGAGTTTATATGAAAAAGCATTATAAGATGGTTTGAACGTAAAAAGAAAACTGGTAAAAGAATGGTTAAAATCACAGGAAACTTATACCAGATACAATCCAATTGTTAGAAAACATAAATTTAGACAAACTAAGGTTAACTATCTTGGTAAGCAGATACAGATGGATCTTGTTGATATGGGTTCATATAAGAACAAAAATATAGGGTATTATTGGATATTAACAGCCATTGAAATAATTAGTAGGTATGCATTTGCTATACCAGTTTACAGAAAAGACACTAATATGACAAAAGCAGTCACAGAACTATTGAGACAGTTTAAAGAGCGATTTGGTGAATATCCTAAATTAGCGTAATTTTGACGACGAAAAGGAGTTCTACAATGTTGTTGTAAAGTCGTTATTAAAAAAGCACAACATAAAATATTTCTCTACTAATAGTGATAAAAAGGCAGCTGTTGTGGAAAGATTTAACAGAACACTTAAAACTGGCATGTGGAAGTACATTTACAGTAAAGGGACATATAATTGGATCGATGTGTTGGACGAGTTAGTATATAATTACAACAACATCAAGCATAGCACTATCTTAATGAAACCAAAAGACATAAATAAGAGTAATGAGGATGAAGTTTAGACAACACTATATGGTCATTTGTATGGTGACTTACCTCTACCTAAATTTAAAGTTGGTGATACAGTTAGGATATCCAAGTACAAGAGCATTTTCACTAAAGGTTATGAAGCTAAGAGCTAAGAATTGTTCAAAAAAAGTAATGTTATTCGTGGTGACCCGACTGTTTATGAAATAGAGGATCTAGAAGGTGAACCAATTATTGGAAAATTCTATGAAGAGGAGTTGTCAAGTGTTGATAAAAAGGACGATGTCTATAAAGTTGAAAAAGTGCTAAAAAGAAAAAAGTAAAATGTAAAAATGCTGGTTCTTGTCAAATGGTTAGGTTACGATAGTAGACATAATAGCTGGATCCCTGAGAGTGATGTACAAAATATAGAGTAATATATACAAATCATGGCTGACGGAGGATTTGATGATTTTGAAAGTGATAATTCAATATTAATGAAAAAATGCGCAAAGCAGAAAAGATGAATTAAGACCAGTTACCTGACGAATACAATAACGCCCAAGATCGCTTACTAAACGACGAATACTTCAAAAACCGCAAAGATGAAGAGGCAAAATACAAAGAGGACTTGGATTTCCTATCAAAACTCATTAGTGGAAAAGAAAATGGAATGACAACTACAGACTATAAAAAATTAACCAATGTGAAAAGTGGCGACGATGGCACTGTAATCATAACCACTGGAAGAGGAAACAAAATAAAAGCGCCATCTATTGAATTTAATGGCAAACGTCCAATATTAACCATTGGAGAGTTAGGCTCAAGTAAAAACGTCACCGAAATAAATAGCCTAATAACAGAGAAAGGCAAAATCGATAAAAGAAAGACCACCACTCTTAAAAAATTCGTACACCTACTAAGAGCAGTAATCAACCACTCTGCAAACACAAACACTAACTATACTATGTTTAACAAATATGGCTACGAATTAATAGAAAATACCAAGTTCAAAACTTTCGGCAAACTCAATAAAGGAAAAAGCTCACAAATAATCAATTTTAAAGCTTAGACATCGCAAAAATAAACAAACAAAAAAAACCATATGAAACAACTCAATTAAACACAAAAGACACAAAATACATAGAGTAAAAAACATTAATCGATAACATCGAAAAAGAACAAAGTGAAATAATTGACAACATAGTGAAAAACACGGACCTCGAAAAAGAGGAAGTAAACGAAACAATAAATAACGGCAATGACATTTAATTCGGTCTCAATGACGATAAGTTTGTAGACAACTTTAATGATAGGGATGAAGTTAGCGAACAAGAGAGACAGAACATCGCCGCCAATGCGAGATTATTTAACTTATTTAGAGAAATTGAGAGAAGAAAGGAAATCTCAAGAAATATGACAATGGTCGACACAACACCTAATCAAATAGTCCATTTAGAACACTTAACCGAAAAAGAGAACAGTGCGCTACGAGGCGTACTAATCCGTCCAAAAAACATCGACCCTCCAACAAGAACTGGAGACAATGGTGATCTAGAAATTTAATCAAACCTACTCCAAAAAAGTATAAATGAAACAATAGAACGAGAAAAACAAACAGACGACCCAGAGGAGCTAATCGAGTTGCACAACAGAAACATTGACCTAAGAAAAGCAAGAGACATGACATTGGAACAAAAACAAATAGAAGAAATCAGACTTAAACAAATAAACGATATCAGTAGACTACAAAAGTTCAAAAAGTGGGCTAAAGAAAACCTCACTGGAATACCAGCAATATTAATATCAATCGCCGGCATCATCACAACAATCGTCAAAGGCGATAGAAAAGCCGTATACAAAGGCGAACAGGCCACTGGAAAGCTCGCTAAAGCTGTTTACAACCTTGGTAAAAAACTGGGATCATTATTAGCACCATTATTAAACATCATCGCTCAAGCCATATCATGGGGCGCTAAGGGTTGGCATGGCTCAGCTGTAATTTATGGATTTTAAGACCAATACAAAGAGCGGAGGAGAAAATAAAATGTACATTACTATATACAAATGGATAGAACAAAGAGTCAACTAGAACCTGGATTTCAGGAGGAGCCGTATGAGCGCAATAAAGGGCGATAGAACAAGACACGTTATAACCATGAAACCTAATAAAGCGTCACCTAATGAAGAATTATACATAGACACCCCTATACTAAAGCCAGATATTTTTCTGGTCCCTGGGTCTTTACACTTGCTATTTGATCTTAAGGTCAGTAATACTAAATATGCCACTTTAGAAATAATCTCTCTATGCTTCTCCATAAAAGACTACAAATTAGGTTATCAGGTGGAACTGTATACGACAATAATGGAGAAAATCTATATGGCATTTACAAGGCCCTTTACTAATCGAAAACTGAAAGAAACAATATGATCGAATACGGAATTACATCCCAGAATCTGAGAAATCTCATTAGCAAAGACGACTCTGGTGCAACTAGTGGAGACACAACAAAGGTCTCTGAAAAGTTGATGTACGACATTATGGAACAAAGAAGAAAATCTGTTTAGATAGAATTATGAGAGATCATGGCCTATACGCAATGAACAATAATTTTAGATACATAATAAAACTACCTGAGTCACGTGAAGTCTTGGTCGCTCAAAGTAATGAAGCTCTCGCGGAGTATAGTTTCGAAAACCTTGAGTTGGAATATGAAACTATTAATAACCAAAGCATCGCAGACAGTGTATCTAGCATTTACACCACTGGTAGATCGCAATCATATGAGCACATAACTCATATGCAATCCAGCGTATGGGTAGCATCAACGACTATTATCAATGATAATATAAATATACCTCGAAAGTCTATGAAGGCTATTGTTCTACCATTTACTAAAACAACTCGTAGGACTGATAGTGAAGAGTACTTATATCCAAACATCGAAAGTGTAAAATTAACTATTGAAGGAGTGCCAAATCAAGTGTACTCACAAGGAATCGCCAAATCTCAGTTCTATGAAGAGGCCAAAAGACTACTTGCATCAAAGATGAAAGGGACAGTTTATTACACCAGAGCAGTTTTATAAAGACAAATTTGCTCTTATAATCGACTTAAGTTCCAATGAAGAGGTCAACTCAACAGGACATTGTAAAAAGATCGTTAACACACAAAATAGTATCTTACTGGAAATTAATAAAAAGGCACACACAGGTAATCTCTACTGTAATATCTTTATTGTCTCTGATGGTCTAGTCAACTTCTTAAACAGGGATTTACAATCTATTCAATATACGTAATAATATGTACACATGCAATTTCCTTTTAATATGATAATTTGTGGTATGACTAACTGCGGAAAAACCTTTTACCTACTAGAGATGTTGGAAAAACAATATATGAAGCACTTTGACTGTATTATTTTAATTTTCCCAACATTTTCATGGAATATAACTTATCAACAGTGGAAATACATACATGATTCTGATTTTATATCTATTGAGTGCAACCAAGTCAAAGTAGACGACGCTCTACGTATTGTAAAAGAAATTTATAAAGGCACTAATAGTTTCATAATATTAGATAATTGTGCTAGTAGTCAGGACGTTAAAAATAGGACTAGTGAGTTGGTTAAATTGGCTTTAGGCACTTTGGTCTATCTACAATAGTAATTACTCAACAATTAAACAGCATATCTAAGCCTTATAGAGATAACGGAGCAAGAGTGGCAACATTTTATAACCCTGATGAAGACGACATGAATGTGATATTCCATAGATATCTAGGGCATAGCTCTAAAAATGAGAGAAAATCCATTATTGAAAAACTAAAACCAATTTACGCTATCCGTAAGACTATAAAATCATTAATCCGCAAAAATAAAATGTAAGTTATTACATATAGAATGCCTAGACGCAAAAATATAAAACCTGAAAGTACTAAGGACGCTATTGAAGATTTGGCAGAAAATTACGTTAACGATAATATCGATGATGTACTTAATGATAACAACTACGTTGGTGATGTAAAACCTGAACCGCAAAATGATGAACGCGTCTTAGAGAAAAAGAGAAGTGAACTATTAAAATTAGCTGAAGATGGTGACTTCGACAAAACTGTGGCTTACAGGAAAAAGGCCAGTCATAAGGTTATTGACAAACTATACACTGAATATGAGCGTAGGAGATTGCAAAAGGCTAACGAGTTCCTAACTGATTTACTTATTAGTAAGTTCGCTAAAACTCTAGGTGGTCTTGACGCCCTTGAGCCACCGGAGGAATTAATAAGTGAATTGAAAAGAGACGAACTTCTGAAAAGAGATGTACATTAACTAGTTGAGAAAATCACTCCATTTATTCCATTTTTGGGATTTTTATCAGGTGGAATAACTACAGCTAAGCGCGTGTATGGTCATAATACAAAACCACAAGAAGAAGATAAGAGGGCAAAGAAGTTGTTAGTAAATAATTTTTTCATATTATCACCATATGGACCCACTTTATGGTATTAACATTTTAACACTATTATATTTTTTGGACTTAATATAATGTAATAATAGAAAGTTCGCCTTACCTGTGTAGTCTAATATCTTCAGTAAAATTATTATAACACAATATATTAAAACACAAAAAAATCAGATATTATAAAATTCTAATCTTTAAGTGGGTTTTCCCCAAAATACCCCAAACTGTTGGCGGACAAATCGGTCGTTTCCCATCAGTAGTTTGCCACACCAAACAGGCGATGTTAAATGGTTGCCTACTTTGGTTTAAATTTTTACCCGAGTCGAAGTGACCAGTGATCCCCTTAACTTACAGAGTTGCATTTGTCCAATTAGAGTTGGGTCTCGGTAGTGTTTAGGTTATGGTTTGGAGTTTGGGTAAGAAGATAGGATTTGGAGTGTGTTACGGCTGGCCTTCGACTACGCAAAATATAGTAACATCACAACCAAAGTTACCCTTTCTTTGGTCTTTTTTAATAAATAGGTATCGGAGAAATCGTGATAACTCCTTCTGACAAAATCAACATTGTAGAAGGCAACGACGTGATGTTCTCTTGTAAAAGTACTGCGTTACCTTGGCTTACAGTCTACTGGAAGAAAACAAACCCTGTGCCAGGTGATTATTTTCTTTCTCTATTTGTTTTATATTTAATCGTTCATTTTTCGACTTCAACATTTTTCGATTTCCAAATAAATTCCGTTTCCAGTTTTGTACCACATCTTACGAGAAATTCATGACTTTTAGAAATTGAAAACTTAACCTCCAATGGTTATGCCAGCAACAATTTATCCATTACCAAGTACAGATTCTAAAACATCTGTTTTGATATCCTATTTTATGTCATGAAGTAGTTTTGGATAGAAGATCCTTTATCTCTCAGAGTAAAAAATTAATTAATTACTCACGATATAAAACAACTGTTTTCAGACATGGTTTTACGCTACTCAGGCTTAAAAAGTTTTGAACGTAGCTTACAAAACTACCGTTCACGACACAACGTTTCGACGCTTCTGTCTAGTGTCTTTATCAGGGGTGATTGATGTGAAAATGAGGTCCCTATTTATATCCTTAGAGAACCATTTATGACGTTATCTATTAACGAGGTGCAAATAGGCATCCGCTAATAAACCACCAACATCGCGATTCAATGGAGTGGGGGTGCAATTGATATGCCACGCCTCCAGACAGCGTCTTTGATGGTGACATAAACTGGTGGTAATAATTTTGGAATTTTCCCAGTCAATCGTGTGGTTGGTAAGACACGCATGCTCTGACAAAGCAGAATTTTCTTTTTGGAAAAGAAAACTGGCTTTTGGGGCTCTTTTAAGCGCGTTCCAAACTGACGTTTAGTCTGGCCAATGTACTCATGATCACAGTCATTAGACGGAATTGAATAAATCACGGCTTTCCCTTGATCCTTCACAACACCCTCCTTAGGCTTTGCAAATGTATTTTCCACCGTCAAGAATGGCTTTTAGGCAACTTTTACGTTGAAACCACCAAATATTCTTTTCATAGGTTCCGTGATTCCTTGAATATACGGAACAATCGCAAAACTCATCATCGAATTTCCGTTCTCAGTGTTTGTACGTGATGGTCTAAGTGGTTTTAAACAGAAATCATTAGGATAGCTGTTAGCCTTCGACACATCAAATACGTATTTTCGCTCACTTTTCTTAGCATCGAAAGTAGTTGGTATACCTCCAGCTCTCCAAAACAATAATGACGGGATAACTTCTTATGAGATACAGGGTGGTGAGAGTCAAAAGGGAGATACTTTTCAGTGTGAGTTGGTTTTCAATACAACACAATCTGAGAACGGAAAGCAGTTATTCGTTTTGCGTCTTATCTGCAGATAAAGGAAATTGCGTTGTGGTCATGGACAAAAATCAATACAAGCGTTTTATCTACGTTTTAAACTTTTTAAACCAGAGTAGTGTAAAACCATGTCTGATTATTCACCTGGCTGCGTTGGGAATTTGTTCACATAGAATAACGGTTTACTCAAAACTGTACACATCCACGTTGGATATCTTTTACTAATTTTTCATGTCAATCACAATTTTATTTACTGAAAAGACTAATAGAGCACTTTTTAATCAGGAATTTTTATTCATCTAATATGGGGAAATTTTCAAATAATAAAAGAAATTGCTATGTTCAGGTATGCGAGACCTCAACGCGTGCGTTGAAACGACCTAAGATTCTTTTAATAGCGTTCGTAATTCCTTGAATATATGGAACAGTCGCAAAACTCATCATCGAATTTCCATTCTCAACGTTTGTGCGTGATGGTCTAACTGGTTTTAAACAGTTTTTTTAAGAAATCATTAAGATAGCTTTTAGCCTTCAACACATCGAATACGTATTTTCGCTCACCTTACTTAGCATCGAAAGTAGTTGGTATAACTTCAGCTATCCAGAACAAAGATCTCGAGATAGACCTCTTATGGCATACAGATTGGTGAGAGTCAAAGGGGAGATACTTGTCAGTGTGAGTTGGTTTTCGATACACTCCAGTTTCCAACTTTCCGTGGTCTGTTCTTTTGACAACACAATCTAAGGACGGCATGCAGTTATTTGTTTCGTGTTCTGCCCTGAATTCAATCGTCGGTTCGATAGAATTTAGATGGTGCAAAAGAACTTCCACTTTGTTTCGAGATATCGCAGATATGACATCATCGACATATCGTTTCCAGAACAAAGGTTTCACTGGTGCGGTCGCAGTGCTCTTTGTTCCATTTCTTGCATTACCAGATTACGCGCATTTTTGAACACTTAGGTGTGAAGCCTTTAACTGGGAAGAATAGATCTTATACTCAGTTATCTAGTATTTTTTCTCATACAAGATCATCTCATTATGTCGTCTTAGCTGATGAATTTTTGATGTCTTCTTGTGATTCACTCTTTGAGTTATTTATTCGGGAGAGTTCACTCATCGCCAAACTTAAGCCTGCCCTTAATGACAAGATCAGATCTCTTCCCCTTGTAGTCTGGTTACCAAATGGCAGTTTGTAGCCTCACCTTGTTTTGTAGGCTCCATGATGACTTTTTATGGTTTTTGTAGCTTTGAAGCATGGAGATAAATAATCTGGATGATGCCATCCCGGCACCCCTGTGGAATTTCAAATAATCCACATTTTATAAAAGGGATCTCAGGATTGCCGCCATTTTCGAATCCAAGATGGCTGCCAAACAGGAATCCAAGAGGGTCGCCATAATTGATGGCACCTTTAAATGTGTTTACACCGAAATATTGAAGTTATTAACTAATAAAGAACATATTGTTGTTTTTAACTTACAATATATAATGCTGGGTTGGTGTAAAATGATTATCAATAAGCAACAATGAGTCTAACTCAGTCAAAATACAAAATAGAAGAAAAGAGTACTGATCAAAAGATTTGTAGGCTCATATTTTTAGCAGCCATCTTCTGAAATACTGAAAGTGTTATTGGTTTACTTAATTAAAGCTGGTTTTTGGCATTTGAATTGAATTAGATAAAACAAACAACTTATAATTATTGTGTGGTCCACTATGTTTATGTTATAAAAGTTGAAAAATACAGTAAACTGAAAAATGTTTGGAAACTTACATGAGTGAGTGTTTTTTTCAAATGTGGCCTTAAGGACAAGCCACTCACCAAAGCTGGTCTTCAAAGAGTTAAAAAAAATTTATAGAGTCGAGAAAAATCAGAGACGATAACCTGCATGAACAACTTCAACAGGTAATAGAAACCAGTTACAGTTCAATGTCATCGGTCGTGTGTTTCTTTCCATACTTCCTCGACTCATATTAAGTACTTTTTAAAACGACAAGGACAAGATGTAGTGGAACACTCAAGTCAATCTTCGGCTGCGAAACGAGGACGACGGTCAGACTCAGATCGGCTGTTCTACTTCGAAGAAGATTTCTTTTTTTGTGCTGAAAAATGTGTCATAGATCCAGATCCTCGTCACCCAAACCGCTGGCGCCAGGTTAAATTGTGCAGGACAACAGATCAAGGTCCTGGACGAAAAACATGTCAGGAGGCAGCCTTGGAAGAATGTGATTTACGTCAAGATGAATGGGGAGACCAAGTCCGTACACGGTTACATGGCGCCCGTCGTAACCTTATCCACAGATTATCTGAGTTTTTCATAAAGAACTTGCTGATTTTGTCATCTCCT
The DNA here is from genome assembly GCA_036872915.1 of Nanipora kamurai. Lineage (NCBI taxonomy): Eukaryota > Metazoa > Cnidaria > Anthozoa > Scleralcyonacea > Helioporidae > Nanipora > Nanipora kamurai. The sequence continues at coordinate 11,177 of JBAHVQ010233859.1, forward strand.
GGAATTGCAAATACACTCCTGTTCCGTACCAAGGCCTCAGATGTATTTAAAGTAGTAAATGAAAACGAAAATGACGACTTACATGTATCTGCTGTTGCCAGACGCATTGTCACGGAGTGCAAACGCCTCACTCCTGATAAAGACTCGTACAACCTTACGATTGACAAATCCATGGCCATTGAGGACACCAGCTCTATTTTGCTGTACCTCATATCTTACATTTCTGATAAGCTAAATTCCACCGTACCGGTAATCCTAATTGGCAACATCGTTACTAGTGCTATTAACAGTCGGCCAACAGCTCTTCAAATTTCCCTAGGTCTTCTGACAAGAGAAAAATCACTCATATCCGGCTTCTGCGACTTTGGAGTCACTTGCTTGTATGATGAGGTCTTGCGCTTTAAGACGTCTGCCGCAGTAGCAGCTGTCAGGAATACGGACTCTAGTTCAAGCCTTGTTTAAGCAGTTGTAGATAACTTCGACGCCAGCATTTCATCCCAGAACGGTCAGCTATCAACCCACGCCCTTGCCGTACTGTTGACGCAAACTCAATTACCAGAAGCAAACGCCATTGTAGACAGTATTTGGCGTGTAAAGAAAGATGAGGTGAAGTGTGGCATGTCGGAAGATGTTCAAATCTGTCGCTTCAATGGTCCCACAACGTCATCCATGCCCAGAAATGAAGCAAAGCGATCGGTTCTCTCCTTAAAGGTGTTGGCACACCAAAGGATAATTGTCAGGAGGTCGGACTGCATGGACTTTGATTTCCGCCGCAATTTAGTTTTCAATTCAATGACACCCAGATTTTCTGGCTTTAATACCAAACTAGCGTGTGAGCAAGGACAGACCATACGACCTCAACGAAAGCTGTGTATAGACCATTGACCAACATGACCCAATCCGATCCGACCACTATGATGACTGCAGTGGTGGAAGCAAAGCAAATTGTGAGCCAGACAGGTCAAGCATACACAATGTTTACATCTAATCAGCAACTGCATCGAGTGATGATTAACATTATTTGAGCATATCCTGAGGTGTTTGACAATTTCATTCCACGACTAGGGGGTATGCACATGCTAATGAGCTTTGTAGGATGCGTTGGCGCATTGATAGTGGCTTGTATGAGGTGCTTAAATCGGTATTCAGAGGAGTGAACCGCATGTTAATTGGTAAAAGATTTCAACAGAATGCTCGACCCTATGACTTCTGACAGAAGAACTTTTGCGAAATATCGTTGAAAACTTCCAGTTTTATGACAAACTGATGGCTACATTGGAAAGAATGACCTCAGAGAGTAGGACAACGCCCTGGGCAGGTGACGCCATGATACCTTATTTTTTTGCTGCTGGTCATTTCAACTATGCCAGATATGCGCTGTACGATCTCCGATCTATGGGACGCTTTCCACCAGAACTTCTGATAAAATTCATGAAAGGCCAACACGTGATGCGCCATAATCCTGGCTTGTGGAATTGTATGTGGTCTGACATTTACTTCGTGACAACATTCATGCGGTATAGTCGTAGACCAGGTGGCTAGTTGGCATAACCTTAAATCCTTCTGCGATCAAAAGATGGGCATTAAGCTATCATATCTTCAGTCGTCTTATCAAGGATCTGTCTAACATGCGAGATGCAAACCTATCGTCAAACGACGTGACAGTCCATAAAGAAGAAGTGTCATCTCGTATAGTTGCCGATGCCAAGGATCAAGGAAAAATCCGAGGAAAGCTTCAAACATACAACGATCCTTTTAACCCAGATGGCCATTGTGACGGTATTGTTAACATTGTATCTGGCAGAATATCTCCAGCAGCTGTGAACGTCGATAATGCATTTTTTATTGGGGGAGGATCAGATGATAAGGTTCAAAGAAAGTTGGCCTGAAGGATTTCATGCACCTTTGAACGTGAAAACGATGTTAATATGCAGAAAGCGTGTGAAAGTTGGCCGCAGGATCAACCTTTGATACGGAGCTTATATATTCTAGAGTGTTGGGCGTTATGAACTCCCGTAATATAAGCATAGAGAACATGATTAGGTACGAGTTAGCTCCGATCCCGACGTCATTGTTTGAAGACGATGGGTACGTAAGATTAGCGAAACCAAAGCCACGTTGAAGAAGTTGTTACAAGTTGAACAATCGGCGCGTACGGCTGAACAGCACGATGTTACTACCCCGGATGGATGTGCGGTTCTCTGAATCATTCACTGGCCGCAAAATGGAACCGTGCATGGCCTCATCAACAGCCTCTTATCGTTTATTGTCTCTAAGCTAGTGCAGAGCAATGTAAATCTCGTCTTCGATCGCCATTATGAATGTAGCATAAAGGGTACAGCACCAAGTTTTCGCGCTTGGTCGCAATCAAATGGATGTCACCAAATCCGCGCAGGTGCACCCTTAGCTCCACGTAACGTCATCCTATCCGTCACAGAGAACAAGGTTCAGCTAATAGATATCATTTGCCACCAAATACCAGAAATACCTTCAATTGTTTCCGCACCCGCTGGCTGCACACGCGCTCGCAGGATGTGACACAGTTGGGTGATGATAACGATGATGATCTTTATTATAACACGCTAGCCATTGTCAACATAAGTTGATTTCCACATGGGGCGTGAACAATAACAAAATTACAAGATGTATACTATACTATTTACATTTTAAAATATATACTATAAAGAACATTACATGAAGTATGGCAGAGTATCAGCGACTATTAACAATTAAATGACGTCCGTATTTGTTTTGAAAATGTGGGAAGCGATTTTATTTCGAAAGGTCTTGAGAGAATTTATTTCTTTAGGTTAGTTTCGTAATGAATTCCAAACTTGTGGTCCATTAAATACAAGGCATTTTTTCATGCTATTGGTACGTGGCTGAGGTAGGCAAAGTGTTCTTTTAATACCACGAAGTTCATAGTCTGTCGATTTACTTTTGACAGTAAATAAATCAGTAAGTGATGTTGGACCCATGTTGTTAAGTAATTTAAACACGAGTTTTGCTTTACTTTTTCGTCTTTGAATTCTAAGTGATTCCCAGTTTTAAGCACTTAAAGCAATAGCATTATTATAGCATTGCTCATATTTGCAATGATTCGAGCTGCTCTATTTTGGAGTTTTTGTAAGCGTTTTGATTGTGTCTCCCCAAAAACGTCCCAAACTTCACAGCAATAGGTAAAGTAGGGATGAATGAGAGCGTTATAAATAGAAATCAGAGTTTCTGTTTGAACAAAATCTTTTGCCCGACGAAGGGCTGATATCCCTGAAATAATCTTTTTATAAATATTGTCAGTATTTTTGTCCCACGACAAGACTTACATCACAATCTTTGGTTGCTGATTTGAAATACTTTTTATCATTGGTTTAGAACTAATCAACATAAATTCAGTTTTTGTTATATTTAAGCTTAGCTTATTAGTAATTAACCACTTACTTAGGCATTCCAGGTCGAAATTCATTGCAACTTCAACTTCATTGAATGAGTTTCCCGCTGCTGTTAAATTTGTACCGTCAGCAAACAATCTCGGTTTTGTCTTCTTTAGGCATTGAGGAAGATCATTAATGTGTAATAAAAAGAGTAGTGGTCCTAGAATAGAACCTTGTGGTACACCACACTTGACTAACTGTTCAGAAGAAGTAGTTCCATTTGTCAGGTATAACTGAGTACGGTTGGTCAAGTAAGATGTTAACAGAGATAGGGCATCTCCTTTTATACCATAGAGGTCAAGTTTACTTAACAGTATTCTATGATCTGCAGTGTCAAAAGCCTTTTTTAAGTCAATGAATACCACTAAATTAAATAATGTTCATATACCAACTACTGGTACCATCTAATAAAGCTGTAGCTGTTGAGTAATGTTTGCGGAAGCCAAACTGAGAATCACTTAGTAGATGAAATTTTGTCAAATAGTTATAAAGTTGGTCATATATAATCTTTTCCGTGAGTTTGCTGATTGCTGGCAAGACAGAAATTGGTCTGTAGTTGCCAGGCAAATTCTTTTGGCCAATTTTGAACAGTGTCTTTGGGGTATTGGTAAAGTCACCGCAGTTAAGGTTCTTTCGAAGGGACTGAAACTTGACTCCATTGGTAAGTCTGACAGCGACATCAATCTGGTGATAGCACAAGCCACAGCGTTTATCGCCACTTGCTATGGTAGCAAAAGCAGTAGTAACATGTCAGATGTTCACCATCAGATATGGTTAGCCAAAACACCAAAACCTGGAGTGATGAAGGTGCCAAAATTGAAGTCAGTTCCCCCAACGTCAGAAGCGTTTGCTGAAAGTGTGAAACGAGCACACTTTTAGGCATGTATTTGGCAGGCAGCATTAAGTAAAGATCCTCCACGTCTGGATGCGACTAAATTTTGCTGGTCTTGAGACAACACAACCAAATCACTCATTCCTATGATGCTGCCCAGCGACATGGCGCCAGCTCTTCCAGAAATTCTAGAAATGATTCGCTGTGGTTGTGCATCAGAGCGTCCATGCGAAAAAGCGCGATGTGGATGCCATAAAGCACAGTTATCCTGTACTGTTTTTTGCAGTTGCTACAGCACAGACAGTTGTCATAATTCCTGGACAAAGGATGTCAAAGAAGACGATAAAGAGGACAGAAAGGAAGAGTCAGAGAACAATGAATGTTGATTTGTCGCGATGAACAGTATAGTATACATTGTAATATAATTATAATTGTGCAGTACCTACTGCATATTGCGTACCAGTTGAATGCAGAGATGTGTACATGTAAATATAAATATAAACAGTTCCAACACTAGTCTCAACATAAATTACTCATTTATGTGAAAAAAAGCCTAATATAAGTTGATAATTAAAGATCTTCCATCTTAGATTTCATAAATGACAGATATTTCAAGTTCCCAAAAGGATACCGGGGCGACATCATCTAAATTATCAATCTCCATACCATAAAGACATGAAAGCAGCAAAATCCATTGGAAGGTCTACAAAACAAGGTTTCGTTTAGTTGATTATTAAAGATGGCGGCTATTTGGACGCCATCTCTGAAGTAATTCTTGAAATTCCAAATAATCCAAATTCCCCAAGGATGCTGGAATGGCATCATCCAGATTATTAATCTCCAAACTTTAAGGACACAAAAACTGCAAAAACTCATTGTGGGGCCTTTAAAACAAGGTTGAGCTACATTCCACCAGACTATTGCCTTATTTTTATTTATCTTCTCACCTTACTCTCTTGTTCTACCTTCTTTTCTCTCGTTGGCTAATTCTGTTTGAACACCTTGTAAATATTACTACTCATATTGCCCCGAGGATCATTCTGCGTTATATGTGAATTTATCGTTTCAAATTACCCTGAGGATGATTCTGAAATAGAATTGTAACATTGCACATCCATCCTCCTGGATAGCGTTAAGTGTTGCGAGAATATCTCGTACACTTACAGTAAGTTGGATAATAACTCGCCTCCAATCCCTGTAGACTCGATAACTCAACAGGTAGGGCGGCGGACCGGCTTCCCGAAGGTGAGAGTTCAAATCCCGCTCGAGTCAACTTTTTAAGTTGACTTCAGCAGTGTGGGTTAAATGTGAATTTATCGTTTCAAATTACCCTGAGGATGATTCTGAAGTAATATTTCTTATCCGAGGGGCTGTGTTTGAAGTGGGTTATCAAACACTCGTCATTAGTTCCGAACTAATGACTCGTATTTGGTACCCCACTTCAAACACAGCCCCGAGGATAAGAAATGGCTTCTCAAACTCCTTAAGTGTTCTTTGCGTCGAGGGAATTGCAGGAACGGTTATTGTATGACATGACTGGAGGCATGAAGTCACAACCTATTTGCTCGTCTGTGATGGCAAACCGGTTTGGTGAATTTCAAAACGGTTTGGTGAATGTGCTTCCACGTTGTTTCAGAATAATGTGGACGAAAAGTTGATTCGCGAGCGAACGGGACACATTTCGAACGCTTTATTTAAGTACAAAAAGGCCAGCAAAGAACAGCAGATGTGTGTTTCAGCGTGTCTGGCGCCTCCTGCGGTTGTCGAAGAGCAAGATAAGCAGCCGATTTCCAAGTGAGAAAAGAATAACGTGGCGAATATTTTTAAGGAGGATGTGAGTCAGACTTTGGGAAATGTTGCTAACGAAGACAACTTTTTAATGACGATCTTGGTGCAAGTTTGGCCAGTCTTCCACTGGTAGACGGTGAGCAGGCAACTAATTGTGAAATAGAATTGCGAAATATTTCACTGGACAACTTATTTTGTGGGAGTAGTTTAAGTAATGCAACTGTTCACGTCAATCTTAACTTGACTAAGTAATGCTTGTAAAGTTTTGCGAATAAATGTTGAATATTTGTTGTTATTGTGGTTCAACTTCTCTGTTGATGAGGTTAAGTTGGGACTGTATTTAGAACTGATTTTCAGGTCACCGTATTATTATTAATATTTCTAGATATTGTACTTAGAACTGTTGTTCTAATTGCAGTAGAAGGTGAAATTGTGATGCACTGCGGACTTCCTCTTGTATCCAAATACACCACATGACCGATTTGAAATAATTTCATTGGTCCGAAACGTCATGAATATTTAATGAGTTTGAGAAATAGAATTGAAACACTGCACATCCATCCTCGTGGATAGCGTTAAGTTGCTGCGAGAATATCTCGTGCACTTAAGTTGGATAATAACTCGCCTCCAATGCCTGTAGGCTCGATAACTCAACAGGTAGAGCTGGGGACCGGATTTCCGAAGATGCTAGTGCAAATCCCGCTCAAGTCAACTTTTTAAGTTGGCTTCAGCAGTTTAGGTTAATTGTGAATTTATCGTTTCACATTGCCCTGATTCTGAAATAGAATATCCTTACCCAATTTATGTAACCTCACTTTGAAAATGTCACGCGTTGGCAACGAAACGTCAGTAAAGCTTTTATAAAATTAACATGTCTGTTATTTCTCTTCTATCATTTGTTCATGGTTGTTCATGTTAGAATATTGATCTGAGCTCTAATATTCATCTTTAGACTGCGATTTCCGTCTGGTAAATCTCTGGTGAATCATCACGCTCTGTGTGAAACTAGGACGGCGTGAAGAATGCTCTAAGGACCGCAAAATATTCATTATTTTTTTGTTTTGGAAGAGAAATGCGTCGTCCTTAATGTTGGCGTCATGTTTTCATAAATTTCCCGATCTATGACCTGGAGACGTCGTCAGAACCATGATCAGAACAAATATGTCACTTGTCCACGAGATGGACAAATATCAGAACCCAGCTTCTTCTCACAGCTCTTAGGGAATTTATATAAGGAATTTATTATATGGCCGAAAAATGTATAAATCGGACAAGGAACTCACATTTCGTGTCTCAAACTGCTAGCTGGTCTGTACAAAAAAACATATTGCATAGCTAGGGCAATCAACGTGCATCGTTTTGCGTACAGAGCGGCAAACGAATGTTGGCATATAATAATGTTAGATACACGTTACTCCGAGTGACGAAACCATACCGGACAAGTAAAGAAAACTCTACTTGGTCCGGCTGGGATTTGAACCTGCAACCTTTTCTCGCCCTGTACGTACATCAGCTATTCTAAATTAAGATAAAACTTAAATGTTTCGATTTTGAGGAAACTAGTATATGTTTCGAACTATCAAGAACCCAAGTAACATCACTTCGCGATTTTTGGATGTTTTATCAATTTAAATTCCCAGTGCTGGTTGATCATACAAGTAATGCAAACGCATACGTAGGTAGAAGCAAAACTTACGTTTGGGCCTAGCTAAAACAAATGCAAGCAAAAGCACGAGACAAATTAAAGAGCCTTTGTTTCCTCTTTCATCTTGCCCATGGGCTTGCGCTTGTGCTTTCGTTGATTTCATGCCGTTATACGTACACTTGCTCTGTCCTTCAGGAATATCTGTTAAGTCTTATTCCTTTGCTTTGAACTTGCGCTTGTCTTTGGCATCACTCATGTCAACAACAATATTTTCAATATTGATTTCACAAGAAATTTTTAATATTGGTATTGAACAGCACATATCATCTCTTGCCTTCGGCTTCAGGTTGCTATATCCAAAACAATACGGCCAGTCACACTATAAATAATGTTTGTCAATCAGGCATTCATAATATATGCCCAATGTAATTTGAATGTAATTGTACCTAACCTGATCTTCAGGCATTGTCAGTGGTGCGAATTAACTTTAAAAATCAACTTTAGGTATTACAGGAGGTTTGTAGGTTGCTTTATGCTATTAAAATTCAATCTGTTATATAATTACTTATTTAGATGGATTTGGAGGCAAAGTAACCCAGATGGACATCATGGAAAGTGGTAGGCTTGTTGGGAAGACATTTAAGATAACTAAAGTCACCTATCATGACAAAGGTGTATACATGTGTGAAACCAGAAATCAATTTGGAGTCACTCAAGCATCTTTATATCTTGACGTGTTGAAAGACTTAACGATTTAGTTAGTGGAAGAAGAGAAATCGCCAGTGTTCAAAATCCAAATGGAATGCTGTACACCCTGAAGGTTAATTAAATAAAGAAAATTCACAGAATTATCTTGTCGAAATTTACTGATTTTTTATGGAGTAAGTTTACTGAAGAACGAGTGGCGTTACTAAGGAAGGACATAAGGGAGACATGCTTCAATGTCAGAGGGCTGGCTGTGCCTTACAAAATCCCTATTCCGATTGGGCTTTTTGAGGGTGTCCGGATCTAGGGTGGCGGAAAGTGCCCGCAGCCTGTAACTCTAAAATTATGAATATAATGAAACAAAATTTGGTCGATAAACAGAAAAATATTAAAAACCTCAATTGGATATCCTTTTACTGATGTATGACGTGATTATGACGTTACAATCTCAAAAATTCCGGAGTTATTACAAAATTTTGTTGGCCTGAAACAGAAAGGTTTACGTATGCATTTTCAAACGGTGACCTGAGGACTAAGAATGTGCACCTATTTCTATAATCTCAATAAAATTTGAGGAAAAAAATAAGAAAAAAATTTCGATAAAAATTTCTTTGAAAACCACTTTGCCAAGAGATACCCTGGTAACAAAATTTTACCATAAACTTGCCACATAAACTTTGAGAAAAGTAAGACAAATTTGCGGATAATTGGTGGAATATCGTTCGTTAATACGGATTGTTTCACTTCCCAAATGAATAGATATTCGTGTCTTCCTTTAATTTCACAAACGCATTATTTTGCTTAATTCTCTATATCTGGGTTTTTTCCAAACCAAGGAAACTTAGTAGTTAAATTCTAAGCTTTAGGAAAGATGAGTTAAAAAAAAGCACAAAAAACGATCTTGTTGAATCTGGCTAAAAAAAAGAGCGTTTCCAAAACATGCCAATTAAGCACTCATAGTTTTGCAGGAAACCGTAAACAGCAGCTTGAAATGAGATAAATTCATTATTACTAATAATGAGAATGAATCATCTATAGGTTAGTGAGTGTAAAATGCTTGTTTAACGTGTTCCGATTTTCTTCACTTTAGCGTCGGACCGTTGTATTTTCTATGAGATCCACTTTTCCGTAATTTTTTGAGTAATAATACTTTAAATGATATTTCTACGAAACAGTTATTGTGAGAACTTGGCTAGCACGAACAAGTGTGTATTGTATTGAGAACACCTATCAACGCTTTCAACCAATTACTACTGCGGTCTCGACAACAATAGTTTAACTGTACCCAGGCTGCGAGGAAGGCACAAACTGGCCCTTAAACTCGGTTCTGTTTTGGCTTCTCGGCGGATGTAGAGACATCAAACATGTTGGCTTTTGTAATAAAAATCAAAGTCCAGACAATGATTTTAAATAAGGCCATGTTAGAGGACACATGGAAAATGATATGGTGAAAAAATATTTGTTTAACTAACGTATCGTCGCAACACGCAACATCATCAGAGTATAATATATTTACAAAATTTCTCGGCATACATTGTTAGATACAGGCCATTCTGAGTGACGAACCATACCGGAGAAGTAGAGAAAACAACTTGGCCCTGTTGGGATTCGAACCCGCGACCTGCGGTTTACTAGTTCTACCAACTGAGCTACAGGTCAAGTTGGGAGCTGGTCGTGGACTGACGGTACTTGAGTTTTTGATATTTTGAAAGACTAGTTTCTTCAATATCGAGGAATTTACGTCTCATCTTGATTTTAGAATAGTTGATGTACGAGAATGAACTCGGGTAGAGAGTTATAATGTTAGATACATGTCACTCCGAAAGTCCAAATGACGAACCATACTGGACAAGTAGAGAAAACTCTACTAGGCCCGGCTTTGATTCGAACCCGCGACATTCTGTTTGACTCATACGACCGCCCACTTATGACGCACGAACCAGATACAAATATAGGCAAACCTGACATTTACTCTTCCTTTGACTCTGAAGATGACCGCCGCTAAGGCCGTCGAAACGTCAGTCACTTTCACGAACAGTTTTTCTTAAGACTACGCTAACGTGGACGATCAACTTCCACAAATATGTCACGATTCTTCCGGGCTCAAACCATTTACTTTATTCGGTTTACTAGTAAAACCCAAGTAACATTCCACGTTCGGCTCCCAACTTGACCTGTAGTTCAGTTGGTAGAGCGTCGGACTCGAACCTAAGGTCCTGGTTTCGAATCCCAGCCGGGCGAATTAGAGTTGTCTCTACTTGTCCGGTATGGTTCCTCACTCGGAGTGTCATGTATCTAACATTATTAGTTTTATTCTTTTTCCAAAGTGTTCATGCACCTTTTTAAGTCTCAAATTTCTTTTCTCTACTTTTCGGGACACTGTATGGAACAAAGTTAAAGACAACAAAGGATATAAATTGGCCAAATTGCTGGATCATCCTACTAGTTCTTCTCATAGCGCTAATTTAGTTGCCGAAAGTAATTTAGTTTTTTACCATTCCGTCAGATTTAAAGTTATCTAACCCCAAGAGATCTGTTCTTGTGAAAAGACTCAAGTTCATACCCAACTGTGGGCCCATTCATTTATTTTCAGTTCAGGTAATAATTCAGGCAGCACAGCATTGTAACTGTTGAAGTTTTGTAGCAAATAAATCATCAATGCTATCCCAAATCAAGTGACAGTAATTACAAAATGACTAGATATATGTGTATAAGGCGTTTCTGATTAAGACAGGTTTTCCTCTCGTATTGTTTCAACTTGTTTAGTTGCTACGTCTGCTTTGAAACTATTAATATGGCATTTACTTAGTATTTTTGATATCTGATAGCATCTCCTAGAAGCTACGCACTTGATTTCATTAATACTTGCGAAGAAAACATCATCAATTGATAAATTTAGAGAATTATCAAGAGTAGTAATCTTTTATTCTGACCTATTTAACATAAATTTAGATTTAATGACATTCAATATTAGTTTATTGGGTAGAAAGGCTGGGTTTGATTGGTTTGATGGATCGAAGAACAGACAGATAGTTGAATGGTGAGTGGATGGATGAGCTCACAAATAGATTGATGCGGGTATGTGAATGAGTGGGCGGATTGGTTAATGACTGAATGGGTGAATGGATGCATGCATAGATTGGTGGAAACATAGATCAATTCTAGATTAATATAAATAGACATGAAATAGAACAAAAATTATCTGTTAAAATTTATGCTGTATTTACTCCGATTTAAACCTGATCCATCGTGTATTGTAAATCATTAAAGTGCCATGCATTTATATTTTAGGTCCGTTTCCAACTTCCGCTAAAACTTTGCTCGAATCTCAAGTCAACTTGAATTGCTAGTACTTTTTTGTTGCTCTTTTAAATTTATAAGAAACTTTTATTACAAACTAAAATGAGAAATCAAGTTTTTAAAGTTTGTCTTTCTTTTGATGTTAACAAAACCACATAGAAAAACATTAAATAGTTTAATTTCTGCTTGTGGAAGGTTATTTAATATTTTTTCCAGTGTGGTATGTTTACCAAATAATGAATGTTAACATTCTCCAAGGGCAAAATGCTTTTTTGAAATTATCTATTAGCTTCGATCAATATTTAAAACAGAGCTTTTATTTATATGTTGCTATGGATCTGGAACGATTTAGTTGAAATTGTTCATCACGAACTGCTTTAAATATTAAATGACACGTACAAATTATATTGATTAAAATGCATGTAAATATAGAACAAGGAAATGGAAGCCTCTATATTTTGTACTTCCTTCACAGTCGACACATTTCGGCCAATTTTTTCTACCCCGATTAGCGACTTGTTCTTCGAATTAATAAGATTTTAATGCACTGTTAAACTATTGAGAACATTTTTATTTTCCAAACGCAAAAATCTCCTCATAAATATCAAGAACATTTTTATTTCCTTTATTAAAATACTCACTCAGTGTATGCTTCTAGCATAGCAAAATGTTAATCACACTAATAATTTGCCACTAATTCGGTATATTTCTATATTGTTAGCAACCTTCAGTCTCAAAATTTTCTTCGATGTAAAATCCCCTTCAAGAAAACTTGACTCACGTTAGCAAATAAAAAAGTTAACAAACGTGTTTGTCACATGGACAAATTAGCAAATTTGACATATCAAGTCCTTTGGAGCTTATAAGCTAAGTTCTTAATAAATTATTTATCACAAATGTTCCTTTTGCTCAAAAACTAACCCTAGATCAGCTAGAGAATGCTATCAAGGTTTCTGAACGCAAAATGTGAGCGTCAGTAACATATGTTGTCAAACAAATGGAAAAGAGGCCACATGGATCTACCTGGATCTGCCATCTAATCGCAGCTCATAGCTCTTATCAAGCTTTTAATGGAATGGACGCGTTTCTAATTTTAACACAAACATGAAATGCTAAAAATGCAAATGAAGCAAAATTTAAGTTTGTCCTATTTTAAAGAACTCTTGAAATGATAGAGCAACTCCTTCTGTAGTTTTTCCATAACTCGCTTCGTTTTGGAAATATTTGAGTTTGTTTCCTATGTAAACGAGACCACATGTGACGTAATAAGTTGTATCCAGCATTTAGACTACGTGGAAATTGCATTACATCTCCAAGATTAATAAACAAAATCGATTGAAACCTTATATATTGGTTCAGTTTAAAAAAACGGAGCAGCTTTACAGTTTAAAATGGAGTGGTCATAGTAACATTAGTTTCTAGATCCCTCTGATGTGTGAATTATACTTCTTTGTTTCTGGACGACTGTTCTTGGTCATGTTTTTTCGTCAGTAACACGTCAAGTATAAGAAAAATGCAATATCTTGCTTTGTCATTGCAGGATAGATATGCCATGACGTTTGTTCACTTGCACAATTTTAAGTAATTCTGTTGAATGATGCCAAAGATGCAGCTGCTTATCTGATTAGTGAAAATGTTGTGTACTTCTTACTACGTCACAGATGATCTCGTTTGCGTACGAAACATACAAAAATATCTTAAAAACGGAGCAAGATTTGAGAGAACTGTAGAAGGTATTCCTATATCATTTCAAAAATTTTTTCAAATAAGGTAAACTTAATTTTCGCTTCATTTCGGTATAATTTTACATCATTTACGATGTAAATCAAACAGCTGTCTCCATAATTTGAATCAAGCCATTGTAGAAATTGAAAAGACCATTACCAAGTTAATTCAAATTATCTGATCCACCCATTAAAAGATTTTCGTGAATCAAATCAGATCGGTGAACCGTTAGCAGTACTCCTACAACCAGACTTTCGGTATTTTTTAGCAATCATCTGTAGTGGTAATTGGAAACCCACTTGATCATTTCTTTTTTATTTTAGCCTACAAAAAATTTTTCTGTTGCTTTTCAATTACAACTTTAAAAACAATACTAATTGATTTTTAATGCGGTTGTATTTTTCTATACACATTACATAACGACAATGGCTTTAAGCTCCCACAAATAAGTACAAAACAGATGTAGTGAAGACGTCCTGGTCAGGATGTCATGCTAGCTAAGAAGATATTGGCCATAAAATTTACGAAAGAATAAACTTCCAGTAAATTGAAAGAAATCTGAAAATAATGGTAAAGATGTATGGAAACCATAGAATATATTAGTATATCGATGTGCTAATATTATTTATATATGAATCGACTTTTCTTTTCCTTTTCTTCATCTTCACCTTCTACCACCTGTTCCTCCTTTCCAAATACACCCGAATTAAATGAACCGTGACACCTGAGGAGTCCACGCACTCCCGAGTCCCCCACCCCTTTCCACAGCCCACTGCACGCATTCAACGTTTATTGAATAAATAATTTGTTGAATGAGCCTTTATTAACATTCATTTATTAAGCCATTTCTTCCATAGCAACACGGTACGTTTCCTTTGTACACCTAAAGTACTCTAATAATATGCAATATCCTCATCTATGATGGCGGTGTGTTTTTAAACAGCTCAAGGATGAACTTGAGTGGTAGCAAGCTCTAGCCCAGCCAAAATTACTTACTGTCAAGCACATTCGGCTTGTGGAATATCTGATCTTACTATAGGACGTATTCCGTATAACCTTTGGATCTTTGAGATCCCCTTACTCGTAACGACACAAAAGTATTTTCAATAATCTCCGTCTTGAACGTTTATTGAGACTTTAAAAGTAACTTTTTACTCTTACATTTGCACCTTAGCATTACTCTCCTACAATGTTACCCAATGTTAGGATTCTCTTTCATTCAAAAATTTCATATTGAAACTAATTTGTTGAAAGCCAATGTTTTAGTTTTATCATAGACCGGGAATATTTTATTTTAAACTAAATTTTTCTATTATATTGACAAGTCGAAATTCTCCTCTACTACGTTAAAAAAAAACTGAATTCGGCCAAGCAACAAAAAATACTTAACTAGCTATTTTGACAATGTAACAGGTTTGATATAAACCCACTGAATCTTGTGTCATACACGCCATAAATAATAGGATTAAATGCACTTTTTAGAAAAATAAAAATCGTCGAAGTTACCATAGCTCTTTCAAGCCCCAGACAGCGACCAGTTACATCACACAGAAAATCGACCAACAGTGGTGTGTAAGAACATACAAAAGTCAAAACAACTACCAGCATTAATATCGACGCCCGAATCTCTTTCTTGTGAACTCGCCGTGAAATTACGTTATCATTTTCCGTTGCTGTGTATGTGTCCTTCGAATTAGTAGTTGTAACCGCGCTTGCAGAGTTGATACGACGAGAACCATCTCGTTTCATTTTCCAAATAAATTTGGCAACGCCAATGCTCGTAAAACATATGATAGCTGTTGGAAATCCAATGGGAAAAGCTGCTGTCGCTAAAGAATCCTTGAACTTGCGATCAAAGGCGCAGAAGTGCGGTTTAGGATGATCGATCACTTCTGTGTACGAAAATGGAACTAAACTAATAAAGAAAGAAAGGGATAATGTTACCATTATGTTAACAGATATGGAAGATGACGAAATCCATCGACGATGCATCAGACGATATTTGAGCATTATGTATCTTTCAATAGAAACGAGTGTCATGAAAAAACGGCATTCTGTACAACAAACTGCATCAGTGCTCTGTTTATGGTACAAGATATGGTGGTAAAGATACTTTTGTCCGCTAACAAAGTCGCCATATATATCAGCATTGTAGTGATCCCCACACATAAATCGGATAATGTGAGACACACGATAAAGGCATGAAACTTTTTAAGACGTCTACGAGTCTTACAAGCCGCAGCAACGGTGACTGAACTTCCAACGATAGACAGAACAATCAATAAAGCCATTGCGAAACCTCTTGGAATGTGATCTGTCCTTGTACATTTGTTATTTGTGATCTGTCCTTTGACATCTTCGTTTCTCGTCAGGGATTTGTTGCGAGCAGATGAATTAGGCTTGATTTATGAGCTAGACATTTTTATCCGCATATTAGCCGGTTTGTAAACGCATTCCCCTTTTTCAATAAGTAAGGCAATAAATGACTGGCTCCAATTTCTGTTTTCGTTAATTTTTACTGCTTATTTTCTTTACTGTTATGTAAATGAGACAAAATTCTCTTGTTGATTTTGACTAACATCTTTCCCGTTTGGTGCACCTCATACGTTTTCTTCAGGTAAATTTAAAATAGTGTTTTCAGTGTTTATAACAAACTACAAAGTCTCTGAAGATCGATATTCATCTACTCTAGTTTATTTATCAGAAAATCATACTGTGAAGACATCGTAAACTTACGGTCTGTTTTGCATCTAATTTTGAGGAAAAAGGTCTGTGGATTCAGCAACCTACGTTTAACGTGCTTTGGAACATATACTGTGACAAAATGTAAATTCTAGTGGGTTTTTTCAATAGTTTAAATTCACCCAACCATAGTTTTACTAGGTATACACTACTTATTAAATAATAGTTTCTTTAGTATTATTAGAGCGCAAGTGCTTTAATTTTATGTTTTGTTTATGTACGTAGCTTGGAAGTTACACCTTTTGCCCTTCATTAAAGCAAAAGCGATGTTCATTTGAGCGATTCGTATCTTCAACAGCGATTTTCAAACTTCAAAACGTCAATCGAATTTTAATAGCGCTGAAAGGAAATTCATTTACGACAAGGAATTAAATATTCTGTTAAATTGAAGTTCAATAACGTCAATGTAGAAACCATTAACATTTATGGACATTCATTAGCGTCAATCGAAATTCAATAAGAAAAATGAGGAAGTCAGGAAAATAAAATAAAAAAGTCATTGAGCGGTAAAGCGTATATGTTGATATATGTTGTATGAAGAAGACTGGTAATGACAATTACCAAGACTGGCAATGTCTACAGGAAATTGTTGCACAAGATATAGCACTTGAAACGTCGTTTTCAGATATTTGTGGCCAAAGTAAGGGTTACGATGACTGAACAAAGAAGGAGACAGAGAATTTCGCATGATAACAGGGGAAGGTTAATACTGTTTTTTGAAGAGCAAGAACAAGTCTATAACTTAGAATAGCGGATACTGTGGGGTTCAATCGTTCAACTGCCACGAGGATAATATCCAAATACTGGACGTTCGAGAAGTGAGAGTTAAGAACCCTTACAAACCTTACCTTATCTTCCTACGATATTTTCTCTCACCTTCTTGGTTCAATCACTGTAACATTCACTCTAGCCGCACACAGGTGAAAACAACGTTTTAAGTGCTATCTTATGTAACTGCTTTTACAACAAATACGTTATCGCTAATTGACCTTTTATTTTATTTTGTTGATTTTTCTATTTTTGTGATTGAATTTTGATTGACGCTAATGAAATTTTATAAATGTTAATGTTTTTTTATATTGACTTTATTGAACTTCAATTTAACGGAATATTTAATTACTTGTTGTAAATGAATTTCCTTTTAGCGCAATTGAAATTCGATTGGCGTGATTGAAGTTTCAAGAGCGCTGTTGAAGATGCGAATCGCTCAAATGAACATCGGTTTTGCTTTAATAAAGGGTAAAAGGTGTAATAAGTCATTTAAATTCAGCCACCTCTCATTTGAAATTCAATAAGCTTTCCTACATATATTATGCGGAGACCCATTTTCCAGAGTTTGAGTATTCACGACTTTCTCACTCTCAATTTTTTGCTCTTCACTTTTAAAAGTTAAGTCCAATTTAGAATTTATTTGAAAATTAGTACGTTAACCAACCATATACACCTTTTGCCCTTCATAAAAGCGAAAGCGGTGTTCATTAGAGCGATTGTCATCTTCAATAGTGCCTTTAAAACTTCAAAAATGCCAATCAAATTATAATTGCACTAAAAGTAGATTCATTTACAACAGGTAATTAAATATTCCGTTAAATTGAAGATCAATAAAATCAATGTAAAAAACATTAACATTTATAAAATTTCACCTGCTTTTTTGATCAGTATTTAAACTTTCACAAATTTGATTTTACTGAGCGCGAACAAGTGGTAAATTCACTTTCAATTTCGCTGTTTCTATTGGCACGAATATCTTAAATATAAGTCGTTTTGATCAGCTTGGCTACCAAAAGTTAATCACAATTCAACGTCTACTTAAAAAGTAATTTTTGTCCAAGATTTTTTACATGAAGCATTGGCGAAATTCCCTGAACCGTTCCGCTATGTTTTAGGGCCTGTTCGCCTCACAGTTATTTTACTATTAAAATTTCCGTTGTTCATATTGGAAACCGGGCTGGCCCGCATGCCGAGATCATCGGTAAGCGGGATGAAAAATTCGCCATATGAATGGTTCGTCCGGCCTGCCGGGATGAGATGTTTTGTGATGTAAATGCATAAAAACGTTGATTATTAAATTATCTCATACATGGAACAGTAAGATTTTCCGTCACACCTCCTAACGATCGAAAATCGGCTCTCGATCAGTCAAATTCGATCAATATTTTCGCCATTCTCAAGATATTAAATTATTACGTGTACATGAACACGCGACCAATTTCATCCCGGTGGACGAGATAGAAAATACCATGCGAACACAAGAAGTTAATCTTCCCGCTTAGCCCTTCCAGCTCACTTACCGGGATCATGTGAACAGGGCCTTAGTGTTCGGCCAATTTTGTCGCAAAAAAAAGAAATATTTTTTCTAGCCAATTAGCATTTAACGTTCCAGAAAAGACAAACACCTGTAAATCGTACTGTCGAGCTTTTATAGCTTTTTCTTTAATTACACCAAGTGAATAAATACGGCTTCTAAAAAATAGTCAACTTTATGCAAGAAAGCTTTGTTACGAATAAACAAACTTAAACTTAAATGATAATTATCAAACAGTCTTAAAATTATCTTATTCAATACAAAAGTATGAGATTCTGAGACAATACTGGTGATGATTATATGCATCTTGAAACTCATTATAAACCGACTTTACGTAATATGTGAAAAAAGAGTTTGAATGTTACATCAGGGTATCCAGGCATAATGAAAACACGAGACCGAAGACCGAGTGTTTTTATTGTTTTCGAGTGTTTGGGTCTCCTGATGAAACACGAAAAACGAGTTCTTTACATGGCTTCTCAAACGAATACATTCTGATCGATGTTTGACAGAATCTTAGGAAAATTTAACTCTCGCTTTCTCTTTACTATGATTTTGATAACATCGCCGGAATGCAGCCGTGCTTCCCCAAGCAAACCTTGTCAATAATGGAATAAGCCTGTTAATTACCTCGAACCGCGGCTTTTAGCCAAATGCAGCCCATGGGCCTACGTTCCTAAAAGTCCCAAGGCCGTAGACCAGTGGGCCGTATTTGGCTGAAAGCCTCGGCTTTCGCTAATTAACTGTAATCTAATGAAGAATTAGACTAAACATAAACACATTTAATGTTTTGCATTTCGCTTTCAGTCACTAGTGACATCTGAAAGACTGAAAGTAGGCGGAATTCGAATATTTCTTTCAGTTTTAGGGGTTATTTCTGTTTACTCAATATCCCATTTAGTGCCCTACTGCTTTTTAGCACTTTTACGTCAAATCCTTTTCAGTAATTGTCACTCTAATCCATTTCAACTGTTAACAATCGATGGAAACCGATTAGAACTTATTACTAAATGTAAACTTCTTGGGATGATTATCACAAACGATTTAAAGTGGAATATCCATACTAATAAAACAATCAGTAAAGTTTAAGAAGAAATTATTTTTTTTCAAATTAAAGAAAGAAAACGTTTAATGTAATAATCTTAAGTTTTATACAACCTTCATTAGACTAGTACTATGGTACTGTTGTATAGTTTTTTATCATGGCCTTCTTGACTATATCTATGAACGCCTCGAGAGAACTCAAATGAGATGTTTGTCTATAATTTACCCCAAACAGATGAACTATGAAAAAGCGCTGAAGAAAGCTGGCTTTTTAATCTTGAAACTCTCTCAAGAAAAGTTAGTGGTGAAGCTCTTCAACTCTATTATATCGAATGAACAGCACGAACTTTACTCTCTATCGCTGAGTAGGAGGCAAGCTTGTTACAACCTACGCCAGAACCAATCTAACATAAAAGCTAAATAATTGATTTGACATATTTCACCACGTAAGATGTATGAGATATAAATGGTAAAAAGTTATAAATAAAACAAACGTTTTCGACCATTAGGTCATCTTCAGGTAAAATAAAAATCAGAGGTGGGACCAAGGCTTTATATAGATTGAGTAAATTATTCAGGATATTCCCCTGGGAAAGAAGGATAGTGTCAAAGCTTGAACTTGTTTGTTAAGTAAAGGATAAAAGCCGAAACCCAATCCATAGACTGCTTAAAACACAGCTCATTAGCTATGTACAAACAATGTAAATTGTGTTGTTTACTAAAAAATAATGGACGCTAATGGACTGCTACCCATCCCTTATTTTAAATAATGGACTGCCATAACAATAGAATAGCTAATGAGCTGTGTTTTAAGAATAGGACGGTGTTTGGCGATTAAGGGTGCTTATGTGATACGACGTAAAGACCAGGATTGGGCAAATAGGATGGCTTTCTAGGTAAAGGAATAGTTCGGATGTATAATGCGAGACTGTACGTTACGGGAAGTTTGGCCAATGTATTCAACGCCACCACTACACATGCCGTGGTAAACAAGTTGTGATGAATGTTGGTTGCGATCTTTAGTCCGAAAGTGCGATTTGATTTTCTTTGTTTGCCAGATTATGAAGAATTTGCAATATCCTTAAGTGTACGGTTGAAGAGATTTAATGAAAGTTCGGCTTTGATTTTCATTGGTTTTGCAATAGGGAAGTTTAACGAAGACTTCGTGGCGGTCGTCGAACAGTGGATCAGAATCAGGGTTTCCTCGGAGCTGGGGTGTTCAAAGTTCTGGATTATGTTCATAACACATTTGTAGGTGCAGCCGGTATAGAGAAAAGTGTTCTTAACGGACTGTACTTCTTGAGACCAGTTTGAAGAAATACGTTTAGAACGATACAGAGCGCTTACGATAGAATTTCTTTCCCAACTGATGGGGACGTTTAATTTCCAATGTACTGGTAATTTGTTTGGTTTTTATATAAAGATTTGATAAAGGAGTTAGATGCCTGCTTAAAGGTGGCATCCAGAAAATGGTCAGGATTCACTTCAACAGTAAAGTGGACATTGCGATGGTAAGAATTCAAAGAGTTCAACAAAATGTCAGGAGAGTTAATCTTGCGCTTGGAAAAGCAGATTTTTAAAAAGAAATTTTACATTCTGAATCTTGAACTTTGTAATTTTATGTATTATTATATATCTTTAGCATTGTAATTTTATTGCTGTAAAAATTGTGTAATTCAATCTTTGGATTTCGAGACAATTTTATTAAACGATCTATTTATCCATTTAGTGTGTGAGCCAACTGTGCGTAATATCTTTATACACGTATCGCGAATAACGCAAAAAGCAAGATCTTACCGCACCTTCATGCGCAAATGCGCGTAGTTCTTGCGCGATTTTTGACAGCAATAATACTCCCATAAAAATTCTGTGAGAACCACGTGCATTCGCGCAGGGAAGAGCGGTAATATCTTCCTTTTTACGGGATTCGCGATACGCGTGTTGAAGGCTCAGAAATGGCTCCCACACGACAAGCAACTGAAGTCTTTAATTTTTTTGCGATTATATATGATAAATACTGAATGCTGAACACTAACCTTGTTCATGTGGAGAACTGGTGTATATCAGACGACCAGCGAACGTTCGTCAAGCTCGCAATCTCAGAAAAATGATTTCTAAGCCCTAGGCGGGAATAGAACCCGCAACCTTTTGATGACCAGTGAAACCTTCTAACCATTGGGCTACCGAAGCGAAGTAGCAGGTTCGTCATATGTGCTGCCGAAGCGGAAGTCACGATATGATAATAAGGATGGAAATATCAAATGATGAACGTTAATCTTAGTGTTCAGAAAAGATTACATTCGACCTATCAAAGTTATATTTTCAATAGACTTAGAATCCATTTTTGAATTCATTATAAGAAAAATACAATTTATGGCTGGATTCGGAAATCCAGCTTTGGAATTCCCGAAGCGTATCCTGAATGCTGGAGTTCAGGTGGAACCTATAAAAATGCCCCTAAGGATTGCGAAACCTAAGGATCCTGTGACGAAGGAACAAAAGACGGACGCTGTATATTCTATCCCGTGCAATGATTGTGAT
>JBAHVQ010233860.1:0-10030 GCA_036872915.1 Nanipora kamurai
GATAGCCCATGAAGAGATTGGCGAGTACTGGTGCTAATGGGGAACCCATTGCAACCCCGTCAATTTGGTCATAAAACGGTCCGTTAAATAAAAAGTGCGTTTGTGATGTAGCGATAATGAATAGTTGTTTGAGGTCGTTTCTGTTGATGTTGAAGTTAGTTTGGTGGGAAAAGATAAAATCTAGTGCGATGTCTATAGTTTCAGATAGAGGTATGTTAGTGAAGAGACTTTGAACGTCAAAGATACAATATATTTGTTGTTAATGTCTTGGTTGTGGATTTGGTTAACAAAAGAAAAAGAGTCTTTAGTAGTGTGGTCATTGGGAATAATAGGGTTGAGTAACGTGCATAAGTACTTAGATAGGTTGTAGTCATAGGAATCCGTGGAAGAAACTATTCCGGTTTAAGTTCATGTGAGGATAAATTGGTGCTGGTTTCTTTGTGAGTGAATGGTAGCGTTTTGTTCTTAGTGAGGTTTTTACGTTTCTTGCGGTGGTTGCGTAGTAGCTTGTTTATCTTCTTATCGACGTTCTTTGCCAGAGCCTTCTTTAAGATGTACCAGTCAATGGGGTTCAGGACGTTTTCTAGTTCCGATGTTTTCTTGGTCGGGTCGTTCTCTAGCTTGCGAAGCAGTCGGATAGCGGATTTTTGCGGATAGCGTGGACATCTTGATTATTAACGTTTGGTAGTGGAAAGCAAACAAATTTTAAGAAGACATCAAAGGACTGATAATCTCTTAAGAAATTTACGTCCAGATCAGCTTTGCGTTTCTTGGTTGATAATTTCTCTAGTGTTCGGAAGTCGGATAACGAAACCTTTCTTCATATTTTTGTGCTAAGTCGTACGGTTCTATAGACAACAATTTCTATTCTAGTATTTTTCCCAAAGGTTCACCACCAGGTCGGTTTTACGGTTTACATAAGCTTCACAAACATAGGAAGAGTTCCGAAAAACTGAGCTAAACCAGCAAAAACCGACAACGAGAATAGAGTGAGACAACAAGACTAATTGCTCGAGCAGCAGCAGTTGGGTTTTCAACATCTCATTGAAAGCCAAACTCAGCAAATGGAACAGATTCGATCGATGAACCAGATGATGATACAACAACAGCAACAACAATTTACCCATCAGCAACAGCAAAATGCTGTTCTAATGGCTTTACTTGAAAAAATTACAAACAAATGAAACCATTACGTTAACTGTATTAGACGATAAGTTAAGCGCAGTTCGTTGTGTAATTGTCTACGTTTATCTGTCTCAGTCTCGCTGTCTTTGTCACTTAAATGTGTTCATAGTTGATCGTCTCTTGGTATTGTGTAAAAAGTAAAATCGTTAAACAAAATTATTCTCTAATATTTGGTGCTGTTACGTCAAAATATTTTGAAGTATTTGATCCATAAATACAAGTGTGTGCGTTTCTAAGCAGAACGCAAACGATATACATTTTGCCAACGGAGCTGAGGCCAATTTAAAAGAAATTTGTTTTGGTTCATTTGGTTCATCGATCGAATCTGTCCGAACTCTTGCTGAGTTTGGCTTTCAATGAGATGTTGAAAAGCCAACTGCTGCTGCTCGAGCAATTTGTCTTGTTGACTCACTCTATTCTCGCTGTCGGTTTTTGCTGGTTTAGCTCAGTTTTTCGGAACTCTTCATCTCTAACTCGAACGGACCTCTGTGTCACCTTGAATTTTGGGTTTTCTAGCCGGCACAGAGACTCGGCCACACTTGTCCACATTTATCCACGCTCTAGCAAATTGTTTTTAAACTTACACGGTTCAAAACAAAAAATTTCTCGAACAAATATTCGATCGTGTTCGTCTGTCCATTGCATACACTGCGTTTGAGTATTGTTACGTGGTCTAAAAATGCAAAAGTGTAAAGATAAACTTTTTTTGTACTTCAAAGGCAGCTAACATTCACAAAATCTTAACGGAAGCCCAGGGTTTACTACCCAACTTAAATGAAAAAAAAATGACAAAAATTCAGTTGGATTTAAGTTCCAATTTCTGTTAAAGTCAATTAGGTCCGTTTAGGTGTAGAGTTTGATTTTAGAGGATCTCTCAGCCTGTTAGTTTCATCAGCTTTGCGAAAAGAAAAATGTATCCATTCTCATGAGATAAACTAAAGCTAGCTCAAAATTTAACTAAAAGTCCTAGTATAAAATTTAATTCAATCTCGAACTCGAAAAAATTCATCGCGAATAACTTTCCAGTTCAGAGCCGAATGCTTTCACATGTAATTTTTTAGAGGTTTAGCAAACCGAAATATGTTAAAATGTATCAAGATGAACTAAAAAGACGTTCCACATATCTTTTTGGATCAACACTTTCATTTGCTGTATGATTGTTGGCCAAAATATCCATAATTTATTTGCCGTCTTCGACACAACCTCAAAACAACAGAAATGAAGTCGGGCCCGCGACCACGAGAACGTCATTAGTACCGTTGTCATGCGTGGTGAAGCCTCTTGGAGACCAGACTCTTCCGGTTGACGTCGCGTCGGCGTTGCCGTCGGTATTTCGTAACCTCCCTAATAAGAACTAAGTTACACGGTGTCTTGTAAGACATACAATGACAATAAAGAAGAAGAAACCCGATACATGGTGTCAGGAGTAGGATAATTTTCAACCGTACAAACTACAGTAAGTCTAGGGTGAAGTGGTTTTCAGCAAAGAAGTACAAATGCTATCGTATAAGATCTGTTATCAAACGAAGCCTCGAACGTGACAACACCACTCGGTCTTCCACCTGCAGAGCCTTTGAGAATTTTGGGTGGAAACACGTCGAAGAAGTGGAAGAAGTTTATACAGAAATGGAACAATTACGAAATAGGGAGTGAAGTTGCAGGGAAAGAACAACCCACCCGAGTGACAACACTACTAAATGTGATTGGTGAAGAAGCAGTTGATGTATAGAAGACGTTTACCTGGAACGACGAAGACAACAACTTAAAGACACCCAAAATTTTGGAGACGTTTGAGGCCTTTTGTAATCCAAGGAAGAACACCATATAGGAATGCTATGTGTTCTTTTCGAAAAACCAAGAAAACGGTGACTCTATTGATCGTTATGTCACTGTTTTAAAAACATTATCAGACACTTGTGAGTTTGGAGTCCTCAAAGAGTCTTTGATTCGAGATCGAGTAGTTTTTGGCATCCAAGATAGTACTGTCAGAGAAAGGTTACAGAGAGATCGAGAATTACCATCCAAACAGCTACAAAGAAAGTTGTATCAGCTGAACTCACTCTAGCCCAACTGAAACAGATAAAAGCAGACCAAAAGACCTCATTTGGTATTTCCTCGGCGCCTGAAGAGTTCCAAAAGAGAATGAACAACACGTTTGAATACCTCAAGGGTATGGCGGAGATATCTGATGATCTCTTACTATTTGGCGAAGGCAATGACATGGAAACAGCTATCAAAGATCAAGGCAAGAATCTTCGAAATGCCCTTCAAAGAGCTCGAGAAGAGAACCTGAAGCTAAACAAAGTTAAAGTGAAATTAAGGCTAACCGAGGTACCCTTTATTGGCCACCTGCTTACGTCTAATGGTCTTAAACCTGATCCGAAGAAGGTGGAAGCTAGCAAGATGATGCCTAAACCGACAGCTGCTCAGTCAGTCAAAAGGTTCTTAGGAATGGTGAACTATCTCTCAAAATTCCTTCCACACCTCTCCACAATCACTGAGCACCTTCGACGCTTGGAAGACAAAGATGTCGAGTGGCACTGGGATGAAAACCACCAGAAAACATTCGAAGAAATATAGGACCTCGCCACAAACCATCCAGTTTTAAGTTACTACAATGTCACTAAAGAAGTGACACTCCTCCAGTGCGATGCATCGCAATCGGAAATTGGGGCTGCATTGTTGCAAGAAGGGCAGCCGGTGGCATTTACGTCAAGAACCCTAACATCAACTGAAAGAAATCATGCCCAGATAGAGAAAGAGATGCTAGTAATTGTACATGCATGTGATCGGTTTGACCAGTATGTGTTCGGTCGTGACGTCACTGTGGAATCAGATTACAAACCTCTAAAGGTAATCCTGTAAAAACTTCTTCTAGCAGCTCCAAAACGACCGCAGAGAATGATGATGCAGCTACAGAAATACAATTTGAAAGTAGTATACAAAGTAGGATCTCATATGTATATTGCCGATAATCTGAGCAGGGTTTACTTGACTCCGCCATGTCTAGTCGCCAAAGAAGAGGAAGAATTCATACGAGCAGTCGAGAAAGTTGACATGACAAAACATTTCCCAATCAGTCCCGAACGCTTTGAGGAGCTTAAACAGAAAACTCAAGATGACAAGGTACTTCTAGACCTAAAGAAGAACATACAAATGGGATGGCCTGCTGACAAGAGTAGAATTTCGCCTGGAACAAGAGCATACTATAATTTTCGCGATGAGTTGTCGGTACAATATGGGATAATTTTCAATGCTGAAAGAGTTATGGTACCCATAGCCATGAGAAGTCAAATGCTGAAAAAGATACATTCTAGCCACGTGGGTGCGGAAGGGTGTCTTCACCGTGCATGGGCCAGTAAATCAAAGAAAACGTCTCCGTCTGACAGATATGCAACATTAGATTTTATCTACTTCCGTAGTTTCTCCCTGATTTTCTTTCCATCAACATATCTGAGGTTGGATGATTTAATAACTTTATCTTTACTTAATTCTTCTATCGACATTTTCATTAGCCTTATCAGTTCTTCTCCACGCCCATCTTTTTTCATTTCTTCTTCAATATCTTTGATATCATTCCTCCATTCATCTGTTCTCCTCGCGTCCTCATTCATTGATTCTCCCCAATCTCATTCATCTCTGTCTACTTCCGATGCTCTGATATTTTCATCTACACTTGTCATAGAATCTTGGCTTATATTTCTCTTAATCGCCTCAGTCTCCACATCCGATAACCATCCATTTTTTCTGATTGCCAGTGCTTGGCCGGCAAGCTCTTGTTCATTCAGCTCAAACGCTCCAATATCATTCTGGATCTTCAGCATCCTTTTCCTGGACCCCATTTTACTTGGTTCAATCATTAGATAGCACTTCATGATAAGCTTGTTCAGCTGCTTTATCCATTTGATTCTTCATCCAGTCTGTGTAGCAGTAGCATGATGACGACCTGAGGCTCGCTGCTGTTCCCAAGCACCCCTGCGAGGTACATTCACCTGCATTGGTTCCAGTCGCATTTACGTCGTTCTCCACATTTTTGGTAAACACCATAATAGCATCATTGATTATGAGATTATCAAGATTATGAGAATGGTATGTTGTTACGGTGGTATGATCTCTTAGATGGGTTTGTCTAACGAAACTTTACCAGGCCCATCTCCACTTACTGAGGTAGGCTATACCGCGCCAGACACCAACCTGGTATTTCAAAACCTCGCTGTATTAAAAGCATCGTGACCCTGACAAGGGGGGCCCGGGGCTACTAGCACTAACCCAAAGTGCCACCCCGAACTCGTGGAGGGCGGGAGCGTTCTACTCCTCCCGTGGCATTATTATAATATTATTATGATTATTATTATCATTATTATCATTATCATTATCATAGCACCTCTAATTAACAGTCTAAGCCAAGAAGTGCCCAATGACGTCTAACAAATGTGGTTTGCAGGCGACTCCACATCAGCAGGAAAGCTTAGTGTTCTAAGAAGATGGTGGCAACATCTGACAACAGTTGGAGCTGGATACGACTACCACCCCAATCCAGGCAAAACAACCTTAGTAGTCAAGCCAGAGTATATCTACCTGGCGGTTTGAATATTATTAATCCGGTTGAAAAAGCTCGTCTGCAATTTGAAGCATCTCAAAAGATTCCCGAATCTTTGAAGCAAATGATAATTGGGCAGACAGGATTGTACCGAAAACCCGATTTACGTGAGATTAAACCAAAGATACGTCGAGAGAAAGAAGAAAATCATGCAAACAGGGGTAATGACAGAGAAATGTTACCTATCACAAAACAACGGTCAATAGATCTGTTAAACGAGAAAGGCTCTTCTTCCTGGCTCACTGTCCTCCCTCTGAAAGCATATGGCTTTGATTTGAACAAGAGTGAGCTCCGTGATGCCTTGTGCTTACGATATGGTTCGCAGCTAAAGAATCTTGCTCAGCACTGTGTTTGCGGCATTAATTTCCCAACAGATCATGCCATGATCTGCCCACATGGTGGTATGACCATTCTACGCCGTAACGAGATTCGTGACATTACTGCTGATTGGCTGAGTGAGGTGTGTAACGAAACAGAGAAGGAACCGCAATTACAGTCTATTACCAGTGAAAGCATTCATCCGCAGTCAGCAAATCGGCGAGATGAAGCTAGACCAGATATAAAGGCTAAAGGTTTCTGGTGTCGCATACAAAACGCATTTTTTGACATAAGGGTATTTCATCCCAATGCGCAACATTAGCATTAGCTTATTATACAGAAGTCAGGAAAACATGAAAAAAGGGAATATGGTGATAGAATACGAGAAACTGTGCATGGCACCTTTACACCTTTGATTTTCTCCACAAGTGGTGGTCTTAGCAAAGAAACAACGGTTGCATACAAGAGGATGGCAGAGCTGCTAGCAGTCAAGTGGAAATGTGAACATGCCGCCACCTTAGCGTGGATGAGATGCCGCCTTTCCTTCGCTCTATTAAGATCAGCCATTCCATGTATGAGAGGTACAAGAAAATCCCTCAATCAAGTGAAAAATAAAAATTTAGAACTTGGTTTGTCAGAGAGCCAGTTACGCCTCAATGATTTTATAGCTAACCAACCTAAGTTATAATCAAACAATTACGCCGTGGACTCTTAACTTTTAAGCTTTGACTCGCTTATATCTATTTTTAGAAGTTTTACACAATATTGTAAATTACTCTCTTTCTGATTAAAGACTATTATCATCAGTATCATTGTTATTATTATTATTATTTAATCTTATTTACAAGTAGTCCTTCACGCTGTATAACGTCTGATTTCCAAGAACTTTCATAAAAATAGACAAGGGCCACTTGGTGGATCTGTTATTAAACCATTAATATCATTATGATTAGGATTAGGATTATTAATTTTATTATTATTATCATTGTCATTATTATTATACCGTGTAGCATAGAATTTTTGCAGATTTTATTTTCTACGGATTTTACGAATTGCTCTCGATCCCCAAAAATAAGTTCCCCCAGGAAAAAAACTCTCGCAGAATAATACTCCGCAAATATTAACTCCATTCATTCAAATAAAGAATTTTGCTTTTCAATGTAGACCTGCGTTACTGGGACGACATCGGACGTAAATAAGAAATATTAACATTGATTTTGAATAGAAAACAACAACCCAAACATAAATCAATAGATTTTATTGTTGCTTCAGTCTTAAGAGGGCAATACTGTTTCACTATCAAAGATTTAATAGAATTTAGTGAAATGTCTTTAACTATTCTTTTTACCACCCAAATATCTGTCATCAGCATGCATAAAAAGCTATTCCCACAAGAGACAAAAAAATCGCTATTCCGCAAAATAAAACTCCCGCAAAAATTTCATGCTACATGGTACTTCACTCACCAAAGAATAAGAAATCTAAACTTTCAAATTGTTATGTGATGAGATTTAGAATTCTTCAACTGAATTAAGACGATAAATTCGCATTTATCCTATACTGCTGAAGTCAACTGAAAAAGTTGACTCAAGCGGGATTTGAAGTTGTTGCCAGAATATCTCGTACACTTAAGTTGGATAATAACTCGCCTCCAATCCCTGTAGACTCGGTAGCTCAACAGGTAGAGCGGTGGACCGGATTCCCGAAGGTGCGAGTTCAAATCCCGCTCGAGTCAACCTTTTCAGTTGACATACGAGCAAACTCAATCTACAAAGTGTAGAGAGTGTAGGTTAAATTTGAATTTATCGTTTCATATTACCCTCAGGATGATTCTGAAATAGAATCAACTGAATTAGATTGATGTTTTGCAATGCCTGAGTATTAATACAACATCAGGCTGCATTAAACGAATATCATTTATCTCTTTTGTAAGATACAACCTGCACGACTGGCAACCCATGTTCAACGGATGCATCTTGCTCAGTTAATGTTACAACCAACTCTTTCAAGTGCTTTTGCTTCGATGGTTTTTCAGGCGATGGATATACGTGCACCGGTTTGTACTTTTACCGAATAAGCTTATAAGTCGTGTTATTTTGCCATCTATTGTATACAAATAGGACAATAGGACGGCGAAGGTGTGTGAAAAAACATCTATTAAATTTATAAAACGTACAGATATTTATAATAATAAATGGAATTTTCGGATCACAAATTTTCAAATATTTAGTCGTGGAAATTTCTAAAAGATAAAACTACCTAAAAAGAGAGAAATAAGATAAAGAAATGAAAGCAAATGCCCTCTCTTGTATTTAGCGTTCGTTAGGAATTGTCTGTTTTGCATTTTGCCAGAAATAGCCTCTGAACTTACAAGTTCTGCTGCAATGATGTACACAGGTCGTACGAAGTAATAAGTTAGGCATGGATGTCCTGGCCCAGACAATACTATTTTTGTCTTTTTCTTCAACCTAAATATCCTGCCATTCGTGAAATATTACGAATTTAAAAAGTCCAACATTCATTACAAACGTAAATTTGAACAATGTTCAATGTCAAAAGCTGGATGTATCTTATCTCCACACACTTTTCATTTCAAAGTTAAAAAAATGTTTTTTGATGTCTAAGTTTCTAAAGGTTCTTCCGATACACCACTGTCTAGTAAATAATGCCATCACGGTTTCGTAGCGTCCATAAATGAGATTAAGAACTGCTAGTTGTTAATTGTTTGACACAATTCCCTAACACTCTTTAGATATGCTGGAACTCAAGTAAACTTTTGACATTTAACATTTAACATTTGACATTTAGCTATTACATTTAGTCTACCATTTTCTATAAATTATGAATTAGACATAGACGAGTGCCACATTCCAGGATCTTGTGGAGCCAATACTAACTGTCTAAACCAACCAAAAGGATCGCACACTTGTTCTTGTAAATCAGGGTTTACTGGGAATCCGAATGTGAAATGCATTGGTGAGTATTAAATATTTATAAACATAAATAATGCTAGACATAGATCTGAAACTGTCAGAGAATTCCTAAGATTATATCTTGCAAATCAAATTCGTTTCTTAAATGCTAGTGCTATAGCAGCAGATGCTGAGACTGAATCACAAATCCTTAACTTAACTGTAATGTACGTGCAATCTGTTGATATCGCCAGTATAGACTTAGCTGGCTCTTTTATTCTTTGATATTATTGGTGCAATTAACAGATTTTTAAATCACGATACTAAGACTGTCTTCTTATGCTCTGTGACAGATATAGACGAATGCGGAAGTGAACATACTTGTCATCCCCAGGCCACCTGTGATAATAACCAAGGCAGCTACAATTGTATGTGTAAAGAGGGTTACTCTGGCAACGGAACTACATGTCAAGGTAAATCATTTTGAATGGGCCGGATAATTGCGGATCTCTGTTGATTCGAAGAGAGTTTATACTTTTTAGATCTAGTTTTCCAGTTTATTTAACTTAACTTAAACTTTATTATGTTAAAGCGAGATTATTGTATCGTAAGAAATTAAGCGTCTAACAATTTAAGAAGACAATGTTCTTTTGAAATGAATTTTAAAATTTTATGACGGTACTTTCTATCAGCAAGTGTTTGGTACGGCTATGGGCTCGCCTGTATCAGCTGTCATCGCTAATCTAGTGATGGAAGATGTTGAACAAAGAGCACTGGCTTCATCACTAGTGAAATCTTTGTTCTGGAAAAGATATGTCGATGATGTCATATCCGCGGTATCCAAAAATGAAGTGAAAAGTCTTTAACTTAATTTGAATTCTATCGAACCGTCTATTCAATTCACTTTAGAACGCGAAAATGATGGACGTTTATCGTTTTTGGATTTAAATGTTTATAGAACAGACCACGGGATGTTGGAGACTGGTGTTTATCGTAAACCCACCCACACCGACAA
>JBAHVQ010233871.1:0-10030 GCA_036872915.1 Nanipora kamurai
AATGTGAAATACATACATTCAATTTTTAAAAACATATTTGCGCAGCCCCTCTCACTCTCCACACTCTCCTCTCCACGGTGTGCGCCCTCCGTGGCACCCTCCTCTCCACGGCGTGCAAATTGCACTGCCAGTGGCGGGCTTTATAGCCCTGCCACAATGAGAATGTTGGGCGCCCTGCTGAGTTGAATCTTTGGCGGGCCGCCTGTCGAAGCAGCGCGTATCACTGAGCAAGCGAGTCAGTAAGTGGTGCCAGCCTACATTGATTGTGAACATTTGTAGCGAGGTATCGAACAACACAAACAAGAGAACATTGCCTGTCAATCTGAAGATCATTTTGGATGCTTTGCTGGATTTGGAATAATAAGGCCGGCCACCATTTTTCAGCGCCTAATGGGGATCACTGTGCACAACCCTTCAGGTGTGGCACGGTGAATGCAACAACATGCGATGCGAGAAGCCTCAACCCATACCTGGTTCTCCATGGGCCGACATGAAGAGCTTTTCACATCCACATCATCCCAAACAGACACCAGGCTGAACACGGTGGCCTCAAACTTCACGAAGCACTTGACCTGGCAAATCCTGCCTAATGAAGTACCGTCCATGATCTCCACCACGTCTCCAACAGCAACAGACCGCTTTCCAAGACCAAAGGTTACAGATCTTCCCACGGTCAACCCTGGTGCCACCAACAATTGATGGGCCTTGCAAAAGGCTGCATGCAACTCACCTGATGCTTCCTTACCCTTTACGAGGTCCAACTCGCCATGCCCGTTGTACTGTTCCAAATCCATGGTGTGGGACAGAGTCACTTCCTCCAACACCGAGCGCTCCACCCCAGGGACACCAGTCGCAGTCTGATTAGCGTACCGCTTGAGTTCCTTATGCCGCCTTTCTTGCACAAAGCAAGAAGGCAAGAAACCGTGCTTTTCCAGCGACCATGGTAGATGCATGGCAAAATGAGCCTTTGGAGGCAAGAAGTCCTTGCCGTACACCTGAGTAAATTCCATGAAATGCAGGGTGATTGCATTCTGAAGGCTGCATGGAGCAACTCTCCCTGCATTTGCAGCCAACAGTAGAAGGTCTATCACTCCACACAAATGCTGAAAAACTTTGCGCGCTGCTGCCACTTTCTCAGTGACTCGTCTCGGATCCAGACACCTCAAGAATTCCAGCAGTACCGGGTACAGCGACAAACCCTCAGACGCACTGCTTTTGAACTTGTCCTTGGACAGGTCGACCTTTTTCTCCAAAACTTTGGTGGCATCGACTGCACGCCCTCCTATCCAACTAGGCCACACAAAGGTGCCGACATATTGGTGGACTTCTTCTTGGCGAATACCTGCCCCTGCTAGCGCCCCAAGAAGCAATGTCACCTGGAATCAGCGGGCACCAACTACAAGCTATGCCCTGCTTTGGCGAGCAAAAACCCTGCCGATTCTTGTAATGGCCTATATGTACTGCTTTTGACCTGTTGAGGTTTACAACACAGATTGCTTTAAGCAAAAGCCTTACAAGTGGAACTCCCCGCATCCCCAACACAAACCTAGGAGGCCTTTTGACGATCACTGCAAAGGGACATGTAAATAGCAACGAGTCACTTCCAAGTGGAACAGGCCTGATACCATGTAGCAATGCATCCAGTCATAGCATAAACCTTCTGTGACGCTAAACCCACAAGCCTGAACAGTATCCAACGCCAAAAGACCTCTTGGGCAATAATTTATGCCCAGTCTTTGTTGCAGGCTACTGAATTGTGACTTGTTGAGCACCGCAGATTGGGCCGCCAGATGCCTATGGTTGTCTCGCAGTGTAGCGTCAGAGTGTAGCACAAATTTGCGCACGTCTAGTTCTGTGTGTTCTATCACGCTGTCGGACGACCGAGCCAGGGTGGACGCTTTTGACACCGTGGTTCTGCACAAAATGCACATCAGTGACCCGCTAGCACCCTTTGATGCAAAGCAATCCCGAATGGCGCCTTCATCGGACACGAGAATTGTCGGCACAGCGGACAGGAACCCAGTACCACCACAGTGAAAGTCTAGCTGTAGCCCACTGCGGAAATCCATGCCTGGTTCAACAAATGACAGGAATGCCAGTTTGGCCAGCTGGGCAAATCCGTCAGCAACTTCCTTTCTGACAATGCTCGAACGTATGCACGTCAAGATGAACCAAGATGGTTCGGCTGACAGCAAGCTGCCGCCAAGTTCCTCAGCACGCGCATGCGCAAGAACCGTGTAGACAGGGGGTTCCAAAAACTATGTTGGTAGATAGTCACTCTCATAAACGTTGGTTGAATGTGCATGCGAGACTCTGCTATTGCCCAGTATATAGCAAACACCTTCCGCCTGTTATCTGCTTTGAGCACGTTGCCAGGCGATATTTCGTCTGCGTACAATATCAGCCGGTAGGGGGATGCAGGAGTCGATGTCTTCTGGGAAAGAAGCAGCTTCAGTGCTGCCGACCAACCGGGACACTTCTGGGCAGTGAAGTGTAGCATTGCCGCAGGGCAAACATATGTCACATTCTTTTGGCCACCAGTTTTCGTTTCTACACTCCACTCTTTCACTACCGAACCAAAAGGCGTCAAATCCCCTATGGCAGCAACCCGTGCTCTCTTGATCGACTGTCTCGAACAAGCTGAAGGCAACTCCTCGGCGTTCCGCAAGTCAGCCAGCACTTGCGAGAGGGCCGACTGGCTGACAAAGGACTTTTTCCCCAAGCGGGACAGGTCCACCATTTGCTAATGACACGGTGGGCGATGCCAAGTACGATAAAGTAAATATTTACAATACCAGGACGTTCACTATTGTGTGCGGCCACGAGATAATTCTGTATGTATGTATGTATGTGTATGTATATATATATATAGATACAAGGAGTTCCCCAATGCAAGTCTAAACTCTGTTTTTCACTGCAAGCTGGAAGCCATGTTGCATTCACAACAGTCACAGTCACAACAACTCGTATACCAAAGCAGTTCAGCACTACTGACGAGCATGATTGGCATGTGCATTGCAAAATGTCTGACTGCATCAAGAGTCCTGCAGACTTAAGGCTATGGTTACATACTGTTTAAAACCTCCACGCTCCGAACGCCACACCGAACCACGCCTGAGCGGAGTCCACCAAGCCTTGCTGGAGTGCAAGTCACACTAAACAAAGATGTTTCACTGCATATTGCGAGCACGTGTGCCCTGCAACTGCGTGAGAAAACAATTGTAAAACCATTTTCCTTTGCTGATGCTGCCTGAAGTGCTGGCATCAAACACATGTCCATCGCGGCAAGCACGACAACACTCTTTTTGAACGCTGCGTGACCCTTCAAAAACTGTCAAAAACCATGTGAGTGTGTCATCTCCATGATGGGCGAACAAAGCCAGGCTCATGCGCTCCGCTTTGCTGGGCGCTTCAGTACCTTCAGCCCCTTTGGCTTTGCGCTGGGACGCTTTGCTGGCATAGCCACTGGAATTGGGGGATGCTCATCGGGATCATCGACCGAAAATGGACTCTGCAAGAGCATCCACTGCACTGTGCGTGGCGACCGCACGTCGAAGACCCGCTCGCCGAACACGAACTTTGCCATGCGAAACTCGGGCTCGGTGGCATTCCAAGTAGTGCCATCGATCATTTGGTTGATGACCCGGCCGAAAGCGTCCCGCGTACGCTCAGCCCATGAGCAGATGAAGTGCTCGACCGTGTCGCCTGACATGGAGTGCACACTCACCACGGGAATCCCATCAGGCCAATTCCAGGCAATGTTGAAGATTTTCGAGTTCACTGGCCTTGCCAGAAACGGCCCTCCACGCCCGCAGCCCTCAAACTGGATGGTTTGCGAAACCTCATCAACTGCTTTGACTTTGTATTTGTGGCTGAGCATCCCTGTCTCACACAGCGTAACCTTCTTATCTTTCACAGCATCGAAGCCATCCTCTGCCACAAGCTCGCACAAGTCATTCACCTTGCGCGCAGACGCCGGGGGCACCAAGAACCACCCCTCGTTCCCAACGTTGGCCATGAGCTCCTGCATGCTCTGCCTTGCTTCCTGGCGCGTCAAATGGCGCTTCTGGATCAAGGGCTCCGACATCATAGCACGTGTGACTCCTCAATGACTCAACCGCCCAACCCTCTCACGCTCCACACGCTCAGCCAAACAACTGTAGTAGACTCAAGTCACAAAATCAGTCGATACAGTCAAAAAGTCAAGCACACATGGAAGTATTTGTAATTAGACTCAAGTCACTAGATCAGTCGACTTAGTCAACAAGGCAAGCACACATGGAAAAGTACATGGAAACAACAATTGTCGCAAAATCAAATGAAAAGAACAAACCGCACTTCAATCTTCAATCGCACAGCCTCTCTTCTCGAAACAGCTCTTGCGTAGCAACATCGAAGTGTCAAACACATCTCAAAATAACAGTCTGTCTTCATACGACACGCGACTCTTGTTTTCCTGCTGCATTGCGGCGTCATAGAGTGAGTACAGAGCGCATCACTGCAGCTCTGCGAGCACCCTTGTGCCCTGCATGTTGCGTGATGCCTCTTTCACCTTTCACCTCATGAGCTGACCATTCAACCCATACTCTGAGCTTTGTACTTTCTGATCCGCTCACGACACTCGGCACAACCATTCGTTGCACCGGAGCATTTTGAGCAGCCAGGAATCCCTGCACACAGCCGGTCTGTGATGGTCTCAAAGTCCCCCAGCCAAGCATGTTTCTTGCCAGAAGCCTTAGCCTTGGCCTTTTTGGCGGCTTTGGGCTTTGGTGTCGATGCTGGACTCTTAGAAGGGCGCTTCATCATCTTCACTGATTCCCTTGCCTCAAATGCTTCCTGCACCCGTTTGGCTTGCTCTTCTGGAGTGAAAAGGCTTAGTTGCCCTCGTCTGCAAGGTGGTGTCACCTCTGCCTGCGGTGGTGTCTCCACTCTTGCGCCGTGTGCTTGTGGTGGCGTCGGTGTATCCTTCAGCTGATGTGTCTCTTCAGGTGATGGAGCTGGCAATGCAGGCAATCCAGGCACAGCGGGCAATGCATGCTGTGGTGCCTGCTGGCGCCCGCACATTTGGAAATTGGTCAAATTGCCAGCAGCTGAAGGGCTTGAAGAAGCCGCCCCCCCACTCATGAAAGCAGCGAAATTCTGCATGAGGTGCATGAAGGCCATTTGCTGCTGGTTCACGTGCTGTGGAGCTGGTGCTGCTATGGGCACGACCTGCTGCAGCTTCAAGGCATCATCCCTCAGCGACTTGTTCGTGCTTCGATAAACCACTGCATTCTTCATTGCGATGCATTCTGACTCGTCTAACTGTTGTGGCGGGTCATCGTCTGTATAGGCATCCCGGTAGATCGACAACTCTCTAGGGTTGGACAGAAAGGTTATGATGAAGTCAGGAGTTGCTACCCGACCAGCCTTCCGCTTGATCGTCTTCTTCAACTCACTATAAAGGCTATAGTCATTCTTGGCAGAATCAGTGGTTGTGAGCCCGGCAACTCGTCCAGCTGCAAAGACAGAAGCAGCTGCATTTTCCTCACATTACTGCACTGCAAAAACACGTGGGCAACTCCGCAACACGTCAGACCCTCCCAAACAAATCAGACCCCCAAAACAGCTAATCAACCTGAATCTAAGCCAAAGGCACGCTTGGCAAAATCAATCCCACTTTCACGCATCTAGTGGCTAGGATGTCAAGCTTGACTGCGTGCGTGATGTCCTGCTGCGACAACACTTGACAATCTTGCTTCGACAGGTAGCCTGCAAAGGACGCGCATGTTTGGTTCTGTCTTCTGACAGGCTTCTCACCAATGGACTTCATCATCTTTGTATTGATCACCTGAGAGAGCTCTTTCACATCGTCGGCTAACCAAGGGCCCTGAGCAATGAGTTGGACAAGTTCCGTTGCTTCTGTAGCAGGAAGCTCTGGAAGTGATTGGACCCTGCTCGTCAATGCCATTTTGTGCGACTTGCGCACTTCTGCCAGAGCATCGGCTGCCAAGATCGTTTCTTGGGTCTTCAAGAACGCATGAAGGGATGAAACAACCTCCACAAGCTTCTCTGCCATTGAGCGAGCAAAGGCGCCCTGCTCTCGCGGGCTTTCGCCCTGCGTGTGGCAGAGGTGTGCCCAAAGCCAAAGCGTCTAAGTGGCTGCGCAAGAGAATGCTTGCACATGGGAACATGGTCAAGTGACTGTTGGCATTCAGCGGATATTGATTGCACTTTGCACACATTGGATGACAAGTTGCAAAAGCCACTGACACTGATATGTTACACATACAAATTGCTCGCATCACCTGCTGCTAGGCATTCAGCGGCCACATTGTATGACAAGGTTTGAACAGTCAATGACACTGATATGTTACACGTACATGTATATGCGCATCTGTGCGAGCAAAACTAAGCAAACATAACGAGTTGAGCTCTTTGTTTCACAGCTGCCAGTGCACGCAGTGTAAGTTCATGCACAAATGATGCACTTAGCTGTCCAGTGAACCAGTGAAACAAAACAGTGAAGCACCTACACC
Organism: Nanipora kamurai; assembly: GCA_036872915.1. Taxonomy (NCBI): domain Eukaryota; kingdom Metazoa; phylum Cnidaria; class Anthozoa; order Scleralcyonacea; family Helioporidae; genus Nanipora; species Nanipora kamurai. The sequence goes on from JBAHVQ010233871.1 coordinate 6,519, forward strand.
TCATCGCGTGGAGTGGGCGCGGAACTCGTGCACACGCTGTCATGGAGCGGCGGCTTGCCTCCCTGCAACAAGATTGCCGTCTCAACCTCTTTAGCTAGCAGGCGCGCTGATGACCATTTGGAAGCCTCCAGCTCACCCAGGTACGCTTTGAGCTTTGAAAGGGGCATGTTCAGCGCCAGGATGTCAACTGTCTCCATCTTTTTTTTGCCGTTCCACTTCTTGACTCCACAGCTGGCCATGACAAGTGTGATGGGCCGATGCTTGTGATGGGCTGCCCTATGAAATCTGTTTGAGAAGGCTTCAAGCGAGCAACTCCACAAATGAGAAAGCATTAGACCAGCGCCCACAGGCGCAAGTCTACAACAAAGGACGTTGCTCCCACACACACACACATGTGTGCACACACATGACCGTCCCTGCTGAGTGGCGAGCACTGCCCTGCCAGCGCGGGACTGACGCCACATTGCCTGCAGCGATGCTTGCAAGGCCCAGTGGGGGGTATACTACAATAGACTGTATATTATATATTGATGGGAATTGCCAAGAAACAAGCGGGACCAGCACAGATGGGAATCGATAGGGTGTGGCAAGAATATGAACTTCTTCAACTCTGTTTTGGCTCTCATTGCCAGCAGATCTGTGCACACACAGGGGTGACTGTGTCTAAAAGCACAAATTAGACTGAAATACAAGACAATCAAAAGAAACGCGCGCTCATCCTACGTAGCCCAGGTGTCTCAGCCCGTGTGACTCTTTGATCTTGGCGTCCATCAGTGTCAATCCCCATCTCCACCAGGACAACCTCCACCTCCCTAGCTAAGCGGTTGGCAGATGGCCACACCTTGCATGTGAAGACTGCTTGTACTTCAAGAGTTTATGTCTAGATTGAACTAAAAAGGAAACACGCAAAAGTAGATCTGCATGGATAACAAGGCTCTGATGCGTCCAGTTCCCGGTAGTAACGAAGTAGCTTTTCAACAGGGAACCGCATGGCGCGTACATGGTTGGCTTCGAAATGGCGCTTGCCTGGGAAGTCCTTCTCTACCACGTCCCTCCGCTTCATGGAGGACGATGCAAAGCAGGTGCGCTATGTGTGGGCCAACAGCTACATCACTCTCCAGCTGCCACAACAAACAACCAACGACTGCGAGTACCACATGGCATCAAACTCCTACAGCCACTGGAAAAGAAATAGATTTGCAAGTCTGTGTTCAGTTTGTCATTTTCTCTGTGGCTGGTAGCAAAGGAGACTCACGAAAAAGATTGACGCGAGCTAGCAAAAGCCCTGCATGAATGGCGAGCAGGTCTGACACCCACCCTGCCGAGCCTTCAGGCGTTAAAAAGCCTCAGCATACAGACTCGGTCCTGACGGTGTTCTGCTCGCATGTTACCAAATGCATATGTAAGGAACTCGTGTATGTCAGTGACACAAGCCGGTTCTGTCTCAAGCACGCTCATGTGAAGCGTCATGCGCAGCCGTGAAAACAACTCTCCATGGGCTGACACTCTGAAGGCCACCCTGCACGATGTCAGTCGACTGGCAACCTGCCTGAGGTCACAATCAACTCATGACCAACTTCAACATACATATGTGCAAAACGCTTCATCAGCCAACTGCCAAAGCATTCAACCAATTGCCCAACCAGGGCAACTTAACTTGGAATCACATGGAAGACTATAGTGTTTCATCTTTGATTACCTGTGCTAAAGCATGTGGAAAAGCAACGTTGACCTTTGGCGCGTGCATATATGCACTGCGCATTGGCGAGCAAGGGCCCTGCCGAACCTCCATCCAAAGCATCTCCGCCTGGCTGCAACAGAAGGCAAATCAATCCACACGGAGGTAGAACTATGGTGGATAGTATCCAAAGCACAGGTCAATTGGAGAACCACGGGGGAATGAACTGAGGATCAATCTATGCGTTTCGCAACCTCAAGAAGCAGTTGAAGGAAGACAACTATGAGATCCGAAACTCTCACCAATCTCAAAGAAAAAACTAAAAAAACATTGAAATCTACTCCCAATGTCGATTGACAAAATACAATAGTCCCACATTGTCGATTGACAATCTGAAAGCCTAAATGTTTGTTGATTGACATTGATCTGTCAAATTGACCAACCACAATAATGTCAATTGACAATACAAAATCAAAAAATAGTGTCGATCGACATAAGGGGTGTGATTGCAAGTTTTTTGTATTCTTATGGGGAAGCCCCCTAGGGGTAACTCTCGCCACTTTTTTCCGGTGACCTTTCTGTAGAGGTGTTGAGTTTGTTGTGATTGTCGTTTCTTTTTCACTCTGCAAACTGTCAACAAATACTTTAAAACGAGGGCAAATCTGAACACTTTTCATTTCTTCAGAGGCACCAAAAAGTTCTGAAACGTTCTGAAACCATCTTCATCGTGCATCGACACTCAAGTACATTGCACACAAAAGGTGTTTTACAAACGTCAACGCAATCAAACCGCACACCCAACAGTTCCAGAAAGAAACACCAACCAAACTCCACAACAGTCAACAACAACCTATCACGTACACACTCTCCGAACTCCACGCTTGCCCGATGCATCTTTTTTCAGTGACATGCACATCAACTCTCCGTTTGGAGAGGAGTGTTGTGAAACGATATTGGCTGAACCGTTTGAACGCGTGCGCGTGCGTGCAGCCATTGGCCCGTCGTCGGGCACTGTAGAATCACTGAATGTTCATTAGATACATGCCCTTCTTTGGTTTACATCTCCATGGGTGCACACACACTTCCGCAAAGCTACTGGCGTCAATGTTTCGCTAAGCAACCTGTATACTGTATACGCCCTTTGGCATGTTGCTCAAACATGTTGTGTGACAGCTAATCTTGATCGACAGCTCATCCCAATCTTCTATTAGATGACATGCATTGCAAATGTGTCAACAGTATCCCTTTAAAGTGAACGCTTTTGGTTGAGCTGCCTCAGCAAGCAGGGTGTGAACTGATGGGCGCTAAACAAAGGCGTCCGAAGTCTATTTCTTCTTGCCCTTTGCTTTGCCCTTACCCTTGGCGGTATCACGGTCAAAGGCTCCCTTGTCTCCTTTGCCTTCACCACCTGTCTGACTGCTAGCGGCACTTGCATTCAGAACCAAATGCCCTGACATGAGCACAGCCGTACGCAGAGCTTCATGGTCGGCGTTGCGGTCTTCCTCCAATCGCCGAAGATTCTGCTTCATGCGTTCGGCGTAGCCACCTCGCTTGCGAGTCCTCTTGCGCCCCTGCCCAGGCCTTGGATGAAAGATGTTAACAAGGCTTCTGAAACACTATGAGTATTAGAGACTTGTTTTGCTCCCAAAACTTGGAACCTCTCCCAACCCCACAGCCAACAGTGGACATCTCAAAATTGTGCAATCTATCCTCCTAGGCTCGCAGAGTACTCACCAGATGGAAGTCTGAAGCCATGCCCACCTTCCACATATTCTCCACGCCCGTAGCCATCGCGGCCTGACGAGCTCTCAGATCGGCCTGATGATGCCCTCGA
>JBAHVQ010233882.1:0-10029 GCA_036872915.1 Nanipora kamurai
ATAATATTCGTTATAAAACTTGCGCTGCATGTACTTCACTTTAATTACAACTGCTGACGTGAATGCCGAAGGGTGCCAAAGTAATTGCCGAAGGAATTTAAGATAATTTTATTGTGCGCTTCGGCAAAAAAATTGCCGAGGCATTGCCGAGGCAAACTCGAAAATTAGCGGAAACATGTCGGCAATTATTTGCCGAGGCAAAAATACTTGAATTTCGAGGGTTGATTAGAACCGTAATACCAACCCGGCCGCGTCACAACTTGAAGTCCTGGTAACAAATCGGAAAGTCATTGGCTGCTGTTACATTTCAAACTTACGGTAGTTAGTATCGTGAATTGTTTCCCACAATATTTTAAAATTTCAAATTTGCTTTGATTTTTTAATAGTTTATGAACGCAGTCAAAAAGGCGAAAGGGCAGGTAGTAACGGACTACAAACTGAAACTAGATACCAGACGACTAAGGCACGTTCATCAGGCTCGTTTACTCAGAAGGACGATTTCAGAGCCCTAGACGGGAATCGAGCCTGCAACCTTCTCTTGATCGGTGAGACGCTCTAACCATTGAGGTACCACGACTCAGTTGGTGAGTTAAGGCGCAGGTTCGTCATATGTACTGCCCAAGCAGAAGTTACAATCAATCATTATTGTCATATCGTAACTTTTCCTTAGGCAGTGCATACGACGAACTTGCACCTTAGCTCACCATCTGATTCTGGGTAGCTCAATAGTTAGAGCGTCTCAGCGGTTATCAGAAGTTTGCAGGTTCGATTCCCGTCTAGGGACCAGAAATCGTTTTTCTGAGTAAACGAGCTTGACGAACGTCTCTTGGTCGTCTGATAGAATACCAAGCATCCGCATGAACCGACCTTGCGCCCAGTAATTAATATATGAAACTAGATATATATGTTTGGAAGCTTTTTAAAAGTACTTTAAAATAGCACATGGTATCCCTGCAGCTAGGAGTTCCTGATTGAATACTGTTGCCCATAATACAAATAAAAAGTAAGCTGGCCTAAGATGTTGAATGAAGTCAACACGAATTTTGGATTGTGATGATTTCTCGGCGATGATGGCAACAAGGTGGAAGCCGAAAACAAGTGCGTTTGAAAGCTTTTCACGAGCACTTGCGAATACTTTACCAGTACAGCCGTCCTCTGGGTCACTTACACGATTAACAATCAATTAATGTTTTTATGGATAACAACATCACTAAATCAGACAAGCAACGAACGTTTGTCAAGTTCGCAAGCTCAGAAAAACGATTTCTGAGCCCTAGACGGGAATCGAACCCGTAACCTTCTGATGACAGGTGAGACGCTCTAACCATTGAGCTGCCACGGCTCAGACAGTCAGCTAGGGTGCAGGTTCGTCATATGTACTGCCTAAGCGGCATCACGATATGATAATAATGATGGAAATACTAAATGCTGAACTCTAATCTGGTTCATGTGGGAGGATGGTAAATATCAGACGAAAACAAACGTTCGTCAAGCTCGTAAACTCAGAAAAACGATTTCTGAGCCGTAGACAGGAATCGAATCCGGAACCTTCTACCGACCGGTGAGAGGTTCCAACCACTGAGCTACCAAGACTCAGATGGTCAGCTAAGGTGTGGGTTTCGTCATATGTAATGCTACTACCTTAGCTCACCATTTGAGTCTTGGTAGTTCAACGGTTAGAGCGTCTCACTGGTCATCAGATGGTTGCAGGTTTGATTCCCGCCTTGAGCTCAGAAATCGTTTTTGTGAGTTTATGAGCTTGACGAACGTTCGTTTTCGTCTGATATTTACCAAGCTCCAACATAAACCAGAGTAGTTTTCAGCATTTAGTGATATCATTAAATCTTCATCAAAAATAATAATACATCAAGAAATCCACGTGTTTTGGACTTTTCTGTGCTAAAACTTGGTCAGATGAGTATCCTGTATGATTAATATGTCATATATAAAATAATTCCCATTTATTTGTTGTTAAATCAAAGCAAAAGTAATTTAGAAATTATTGAATCTGAGGGGTGACATTTCGGATTTTCACATTTTTATAACTGTTCTTAATTAAACGATTGTATTTTCATATCCATTTATCGTAATATTCGTGTAGTGCACGTTAAGGCATATTAGTCAAAAAAAAAATTACTTTTGACTGCCACTGCATATCTTTAACATTTATAAAGTTCTGCATTCATGAGCTCATCCCTCCTTATATCTCCCCTTCGCTAACTATGGAGCACTTACGTTATAATCAATACTCTGCCTCAGCAGTTTATCCTCACTTAGTGAATAGCGTGCCTCATTAGTAATTGCATCTATGGGCCCTTTTCCAATCTGGAACCTGATTGCCTTATACAGCATGAAGAGAGGTTTACCAGCTTTATCCTATTCAAAACCAAAGATACATAGATCACTTTCAATATTAATCAGTCACTTTCAGTTAAAACGAATGTAATAGAAGATTGCTACCTTGACAAAGCTTGACATTGTAAACGTCAACCAGTTAGTTAGTAACTTCTCCGCAATACACTCAGTCCTAATTAAACCAAGTAAATATAAAAATTTCATGATGGTATGCAACCAAACTATTTACGTCCATTCAACCATAGGTATACTGACACTCAATAAGGCAGGAGGCAGGTTTGGGAGGTTAACTTAAGGTTACTATGCAGGATAATATACGCGGCTATAAAGTTTTGTGTTTCTAGCAGTTAATTTTTACTCATAAAGTTGTGTGTGATAAGCAGCAAATATTGTCACTATTTGATATCCTTATTAATAAACTAACCTGCGAAGCAAAAGCTTTGGATGACTTTTCGACATTGATTTCCGAATCAGTTCAGCTAGCAGATGTTGTAGGATCCTTAATATAACAACATATGTAATTTTAATAAAAAATCTCTGTATGTTTAACTCTTGTAGGATCAAGCCTTATTATTTAACTGGGCTAATGCCAGACGATTTTACTCGTCAAGAGGAGAGATTCTGCCGGGAGAGGGATATAACTATCTTAATTAAAACTAATTTACTTGTGTTACAGACTATTTTGTGTAATCTACACTTTCAAAAATTCATCATAAATTGAGGACGTAAGCCTAAAAGAAAATCATGTTCATCTCGCATCTTTAAATGTGAGAAAGATTAATTTTCAAAATTAGTTTTTGAATGAACAGGTAAAACAGTTCCTCTTTTGAAGCTGTTTAAGGAGATAGATTTTAAACTTTTGTTAACCCGTTGCTTTCCCCTTGACGAGTAAAATCGTCTGTTACTCTGTGGTACTTCAAAATCTCCTTAACCCCTTCCTGAACGTTGTGGTCCTCAGCGATCTCCAGAGACTTTAGTATATTACTCTGGCTAACGCCAAACGATTTTACTCGTCAAGGGGAAAGTTTTCGGTCGGCAAATGGTTAACAAAGGTTTAAAACCTATCTCCTTAACTCCTTCCTGAACGTAGTAAAGTCTCCAGAGGTCGCTGAGGACCACTACGGTCATGAAGGAGTTAATACACTTTTTTAATACAGTTTGCGCTTGATTGGGTCCCAAACTCTGCTGTTGAATTCAACCCTATAAAGCAATGTTTCTCGTTTATTAAACCTTACGTAAATATATAGTATGTATTATGTTCTTTGAAATCGTTAAACTAATGCCGTTGAAGTCCTGAATAAGAAAAAAAACAAAACAAAAACAAACGTTCGCTACAAATTTCGTGAACTAGACAATCTATTTCAAAAATAACTCTCGCAACAGGATGTTATAGACCTTTTTCATAAAGATGGCGGCTTACACGGAAACGAGGCAAGTGGGTCAGAACAAGTTCAAGGTAAGCTCTTACATGGCCGTCGACAGGGGAACCCCAGCTTTTAAACATATTTCACAGTTATATGTGCACCCAAACGCAGAGATTTTCTCGCCGGCGGCCATGTAAGAGATTTTCCTGCAGTTGTTTTGACCCACGAGCCTCGTTTCCGTACAGGCCTCCATCTTTATGAAAAAGGTCTATATTAATATGGATATTGAGAACAAACAAAAAAAATTGACAAGTAATCCCTCTGTTATCTTTACGCGCCTTAATATCATTTATAAATAAAATATGTAAAATACTCACTCGGTGCAATATTCCATTTTACTTTGTAAAGCAACGACAAGCAGGGAAGCGACATTACATCTGCAAAAGAATTAATTCCAGTCACATCGGAAAAATGGAGTATGTAGACAAAAGGAACCGCAAATCAAGATGAAATTTCTGGGTTTCACACCACCAACAGTTGCTGTCCTAACCGTAAAAGCCTGGGAGAATGTCGATAAAAATTAGAAAATTCAAACTTGGTAAATTCTAGTTCATTATTTCCTGTGTAGACGAGGAAACTTTTTTGTTCTACTTAGCTGCTGATGGTGCAGTCAAATAACACCTTCAACTGCTCGAATATTCAAAATCAGTTCTGTACATCAGCCGGGATTGACGGCATAAAATCCGATGGATTAGCTAATTTATATGGCAACATTCGTTTTCCGGTCAGTACGCAAAATGATGCATGCTGATTGGCTGCCTAGCTGTGCAATAAGTTTTTCGTACAGACCGATTAGCAATTTGAGGCGCGAAATTTAAATGGAAAAGTGAGTTTTTCGTTTGTTCGGATTTTACGCACAGACCTCTCTCCGTCGCTCGGTCTGTACGAAATTCTAGGGCAAAACATTCCCCTACAAACCTCACACTCGGTTAATAAGTAGTCATTATTGTCCTGCCTACGGCCACACTGTAAATAAACGTATCGCAAATCCCGCAAAAAGCGAGATTTTATCGCACCCTCCTGCACGAATACTGTGGCTTCTCGCGGTATTTTTGATAGGAATAATACTCCTAACAAAATGGCGAGAACCTAGCGCAGAAACGTGCGGTAAAATCTTGTTTTTCCGGGATTTGCTATACGTGTTGACATAGACATAATTCTATCCCTGACAACTCCTTTATCCTTAAATGTTTTCTTTATCCATGATGTAGAGATGCAGGGCATGTGGTAGCGATTAGGTAGGTATTACTGTTCGTAAATCACATGTGCGTATGCTTCTCAAGCTATAAACTCAAAAGTTACCCAGTCCTTAAAGGGAATCGAGCATTTTGATCAACGGCCAGATGCGTTAACCAATGAGCTACAGGGACTCATAGAAGAATGTTGGTCACTTACCGCCACCACACAGAAATAACTACAATATGTAACCTTCGCCCTAAGTCCATGCAGCTCAATGTGTAGCTCCCCCTTCCGACTTCAAGTACCTTAATGATTAAAGCATCTGTCCAGCGATCCGGGGATCGAGCCATTGGATCTCAGAAATATTTCTGGTTTACAGTTTGAGCAGCATGCAAACTTGGGATCAACTGTCTATTTTGTGCGAAATCAAAGTACAGCCGCATGTCGTTCTAGAAATGGCGGAAAATTGACATACTTATCCTGCATTTTGAACTGCTCTTGATGTTCCAGTGTTTTTACAAAAATTAAGAGGAAATTTTTATTGCCAATTAACTGAGAAAATGTCCGTAAAGCTTCCTCCCAATGGGGGCTCTCCGGTGCCTGTACAAAAATCATGAAAGAAATTAAAAATCAAAACAAAAATGGTGCTAGCACGCATAACTGTTAATACAACACAAGTACAGACTTATCAACCAAGTAAATAGTTTGTAGCATTATATACAACGTAGCAATGGCTACCAATACGACAGATTATATACGGCTGATTAGCAAAAGAATATTTTTAAACGATAACGAAGATTAGGCATTTTAAAGTATTTTATTGGATCTAGCATTTCGTAGCAATGAAAACCTTAGATCGTATACTTCGTGTTTTTTCCTGGGCTCTATTATTCCTACCACGTTTAGTTGTAGTTTAGTTCATCTGTTGGTAATAACGAAGATTATATTGCAGAAAAAATTTCTCCATTTAAAAGCATTTTTTAAGATATATGTTTTATGTTTCGTTTGAGAAATAGTCACTATCGTCACAGAGCGCTGTAGTCTAACACCGCAAATGAGATAGATTCTTTTGATCTAGTACAGACAGTGGTTTTCATTGGATGGGTCGATGTGGTATTTTAAGTGGCTCGCTAGGCGACTTCAGAGCATACAGAATTAGAATGTTTGGCCAAACCAAAAGAGAGGGGTTGTTGGAGGTATTGATAATTGAAAGTTCGGAAGAGGATAAAGGCATCAACCGCAAACTGCCTGATCATTCTACGTTCATTTTAACGCTACTGGAGATGGACGCACTATACCCATCTTAAAAAGGTTGTGAAATAGCACTACAAGATGAGAAAAGACGAGTAGAAATAACAAGGAAACAAAGATATTTAACAATTACCCTCTTTTCTTCCATTACAACGTGTTCCTCGACGCCAGGAAACAACACACGCATGGCGTAGTTCTTGAAATCGAAGAAATGGATGCCACCTCCGCCAAGATCGCTCGTGAAGTCTGTCATGTCTGTCTGCAGTTCAGCAAAAGCTGCGACCGGTAATCATCAAAAATAACAATTTCAACATGTTTAAAGTAATACTATAATCCTAATCATCTTTTGTCAAGAGATACTTCACACAAAATTTCCACAATTTAAGAGCATGTCGAGATATAAAGAAAGAAATAGATAACAATATAGCAATAAAATTTCGACGTATGAGCTACACCCGAGGAAATTTTAATAGACGACCGGAATCACAGGCGATGTTTAATAGCAAATACACCGGAATTTTATAATATTATTTTATGCTATTATTACCGAGAACATCGGGAAGAGATAATCAGAAAACGAGAGTAGATCATTGAACATGCGCGATAACTCTTGAAAAATCCAATTCTCGTCCGCAAATTCCCGCCACTTTTCTTAGCGCCGCTTGCACGAAAAGATTTTGAACTTCGGAAGACAGACGGCGGAAAATAACGTGATTGGCTGAATGTATACAGGCTGAAGAAAACATTACAGTTATCATTTTAATTATAATTATAGTTTAGAACAGAACATTTAGTAATTTAAATACAATTTTACATGTTTAAACGCGCAAAGGATCAAGGTATAACCTAGCAGGGACTTAGGACATCCGGTGTCTGTGTCTCCAGAGCCCCAATACTATTCGTGCGGATAGCGCTAAGTGAAGTGACGGGATCTGGAGACGAGAATAACATAATTCCAAGTAGAGGAAACGTGAGGCGAAGCGATAAGACGTTTCCTAGGCAAAGTGAAAATAGAATAAGGAACAGGGCAGCGTAGTAAGTGAAAACAACGTTCAAGAAGCCATGGGAGATGAAATACCACCGGGACTTGGAAAGTAAATACTCACGTATCCAGCGGAGATTCCTCGCTTCCAGTTTGTGCTACTTCACACTTTTTTAAGGTCCCGGCTTATCTAGCGTAATCAATGTGAAGACGAGAGCCTTGCAACTTGGCAACGCCACAATGTCTTCGTCAGTACCTGCGCCTCATACATGTTTAGGAGATAGTATTAACAGCGTCGCGACCCTCCTCCAAGTCAAGGTAGGTCGTATTTGATCCGACGTGGTAATAATAATTTAAATTAAGAGCACACGATCACAGTACTAAAAAAATCTATCTCGCAAAAACTTGCATCTGTGGCTACTATTAGCATTTTCAAATGATTTACCTTCTCGACATTCCTTCGCGACCTTTGATTCCAGGGTGTTAATCTGCATTTCAAAAGTTCTCTCCGTCTGACGTTGCTGTTTTCTTTTACGTCGGTACAGACAGAACATTAAAATAACAAACACCAAGAACACAGCACCGCCACCACCAGCAATGATGTAAATGATTTGGAAATCCATTGAGCCTTCGGACCTATTTTCGATCTCGTACTTTAGCTTTCCAACATAAAAAGCAAGTGTACTCGAAGTAACATTTACCTAGAATATAAATAAAATGTCCTTTATCATGTTGATAAGGGAAAGAAACAATTAGCAGCTACATTGACACAGCGAAATATCAAAAGCAAAATACTTCATTGAAATTCATGTTTGTATTTTTTACAGTTATCCTACGCCAGTTATCCTACTTCCCTCTGGGCTGATATTGGAAGACCCTAATAAAACCCAGCATTTTCAGCATAAAATTGATGTACTCTTTTCTCATGAGGTCATCCAATAACAATCACATGAGCAGGATTTCAACTCTCTACGTGAACGGTGGGTGGCTGTTGTACTGATGATCCAGCCATCTTGACTATAGACAGCACGGACAGAAAAAGGTAATGAGATTATCTATTTAACTGTAACTAAAATCGTCGATTATTACCGTGACTTAGAAACCTTTCCAACCTCAAGAAACCCATTCCAACTTCCATAATGATGAAAAATATTCTAAATTCCAGAAACGCCGGCAGATTCCCGAAGTATAGGATATAAGCAAATATTGTAGCTTTTACTTTTAACTAGTAAAGGCATTAAATTTGTGGACCGGACTAACGGAAACTCAGTTATCACATAGCAATGCTATATTTCAGGAATGCCTCTTGCCAACGTCAGACCTACTGCACAGTCAACGTGGTATCTTCAATCTCGAACAAAACGGTTGAGAAAATTTCTTCAAATTTTGACATATCATGAATTAGTTTATTGTTAACTTACAGCTAATCCCCCTCCTTCCCCGTAATCAATGTTGTTTTGTGGAGCAAACTATTTTCCAAGATTTTAAGAACAAGCTGAAACAACATTGAACGTGGAGGCGCGGGAGTGGCAGGTTGATATGCTTCAAACAGAAAAAATTGCAGTTCTCTCTATCAGTCGTGCAAATTTTTTTTGACGGGTTTTGTCCAAGATTGTTGATGTTTATACAACTACGCATGCTCTCACGCTCGTTAACTGAACCGCTGCCAACTTAGTCAAAAAATAGGGGTGCACAACGTACATACGTGTGTAGGACTGAAGAAAACTGAAAGAAAATTGAGAAATCAGACTTCTTGACTAATTTTGCGCCTTCACAACCGCTGTTTCACGCAAAGAGACAAAAGACTTTCAAGAAATCATGTTTGATAATTTGCTCATTCTCAGTAGATTAGCTTGGACGAATATTGTTAACTTTAATTTCGAAAGATAAAATTCGGCTTTCTGGTGAAAGATTCAGAAAACACGAAAACAAATTTTCAATTCTTTCGACTACAATTAGGTCAAATTTTCCGAATCGATAAGGAGTACCATACCGAAAGCCTGAGTATGATTTGAAAGCTACTTTACAATTAGTCACTGCATTAGAAATCCCTTAAAATTCGTTACATGACAAAAGGATTACGCGATTAGAATATCACCGAGGGAATTGTCGGCGGTGTCGGCCGCCTTCCTCTTAGAACTGTGTTAATCGATAAGCCGAGCCACATTTCGGTACCGAACCTTAAGTCACTATACAACCAAGGAATGCTTTGGAAAGGAAAGCTCAATTACTTGAGGGGGGAAATTCCATGGAATTACTAGACATAGAATGCGTGGTCACGTGAAAGGGCAAACTGAACGATGTTTTCGCCCCTACAAATCAGCCACATTAAATTTATCACTTATGGTCGACTATCAAAAACTTGTTCGAAAATATAGCTCAGCCGCAGATTTGTTTTCCTTTGAGGTGTCAAGATCACTACGTTCAGATCTATTAATCTAGTTTCTTCGATACGTTACAAGATCAACCAAAAAGAAAGAAATGGTTGGCAATGCCTGAGGAAACCGTGTGCTTTTCTATGCAAATAGTCCTCGGAGAGTTCATTTGGAACAAAATGTCAGATTTGTAAGATCAAACGGGTGATACCTTGATTAGAGCTTGCTACCAGAAGATTAGAGCACGCATCCTATGTCTAGTAATTTTATGGGAAATTCTCAGATTTATGGATTCTTATCAGACTCTGGAAAATAAAGCAGCTAAATTAATATTAGACGCTCCTCCTCTCTCCTCGGCAACGGAAGCCCTCGACACACTAGGTTGCTCAACACTAAGTTCACGGAGACACAAGCACCGCTGTATTTTCATCTACAAATGTATTAACGGACTAATTGACTTTGA
>JBAHVQ010233893.1:0-10029 GCA_036872915.1 Nanipora kamurai
CTGTAAATAGCAGTTACTTTCATCCTGCTCATCAGCACTACACTGATGAGGCCCATAAGGCCGAAACGGTTCCGTCTATAGTTATTTTATATATATATAACTGCAGACGGAATATAAATATATATATAGATATTATATACATATATATATATATATATATATATATATATATATATATTAGATTTGGTTATAAAAACCGTTGACAGATTGTTTAATGGAAATCTAGAGCATAATATAAATGAGCGTGAAACGACTCAAAATGTTTGACTAGGCATGTTTATTACTATTTACTTTCGCACCACGAAGTATGGCACTCTTCAAATAAATTATTTAAAATTCAAATAAAATCTATTACGTAAAATTTATTACAAAACCAAATAGTAATAAGTATGCCTAGTCAAACGTTTTCAGTTGTTTCACCTTCATTTCTATATATTCTATATCTATAAATAACATAAAATAAACTTAAAATGTTAAAAATATGATGACTCATACAATATATTTAAATAAAGGCATAACAAAGACATATATTATGAAAATATTTAATGAACTGACGTTTCGTCGCTAAACCCGCAACATCTTCAGAGTGAGATAAAATTACAACTTTGTTATGCCTTTATTTAAAAAGTGCCTTTATCATCAAGCTCATCTTCTATTTAAAAAGTGCCTTTATCGTCAAGCTCGTTCTCTCAGAATAACGATTTCCGAGCCCTAGACGGGAATCGAACCCGCAACCCTCTGATGACCGGTGAGACGCTCTACCCATTGAGCTACCGCGACTCAAATTGTGAGCTAGGGTGCAATATGATAATAATGATGGAATACTTAATCTTAAACAGAAAGTTTGTTTATGTGGGAACTTGGTACATATGACGAACCTGCACCCTAGCTCACCATCTGAGTCGTGGTAGCTCAATGGTTAGAGCGTCTCATTTGTCCTCAGTTGCGGGTTCGATTCCCGTCAAGGGCTTTTGAGAGAACGAGCTTGACGAACGTCCTCTAGTCGTCTGAAATTTACCAAGCTCCCACATGAGCAAAGTTTCTGTTCAACATTAAGTACAGTTTATGGTGTGATGACGTGATTCAGTATATTCTCGTCAGCATTGTCTCACGTGAGTAGCGTGTTCATTTTGACGTATTAAACAAGATATGAACTAAAAAGGTTGCCTGGCAAAAGTTCTTTAAAAAAAGTTGTGAATTTTATGCGAATTATATGCCTTCTAATTCTGTGAAGATTGTGAATATATATGAAGGATTGGTATCCGTTTGCGGCCTACGAAAGCTCTAGAAGCTATGGTTGAAAACCAAGAAAGCTGTACAAGACGTCATATTTTTAAAGAAGCCGCAAACGGATACCAATCCTTCGTATTTATTCTTCAAATCGTGAATAATATTACCAAAAGATCTTGACAGAATTAGAAGGCATATAATTCGCATAAAATTCACAACTTTTTTTAAAGAACTTTTGCCAGGCAACCTTTTAGTTCATATCTTGTTTAATACGTCAAAATGAACACGCTACTCACGTAAGACAATGCTGATGTGAATATATTGAATCACATCATCACACCATAAACTGTAGCATCTAACCTGATGAAGGAAGTAGATCTTTTGAAACATGTCGTTAAAATTAAAAGAAAAACTAAAAACCGTTGTGAATTTTATGAGAAATATATGCCTACTAATTCTATCAAGATCTTTTGGTAATATATTTATATATAGGTATATGTAGGTTATTCCAAAAACGAACTTTATTTAAAACCTTCATCGACGTTTCGGGTAAAGCCCTTTATTAAGAATCCGAGTTCACAGATTGTCAAGTCCTATTTTTGTCTATGAAGATAATTAAAAATTAAAATGCTTAACATCAAGACCCTGAGGAATAAATCAACCTAATTTATATGCCCGAATATAAATTAGGTTCGTTTATTTCTCGAGGTCCTAACGTTAGAGGTTTTTTGTAAATATTTTAACTTTTAAGTATTAACTTTTGATTATTAAATTTCCCTACCGCACTAATAGGGGTGTCTAAGCTCTCTAGCAACTCTACTCTACAATGAAATCTTTAAGAAAAGGGAAGGATAGAGAAAGGGAGGAAATCTTTTGCTAGCGATTTACATTTGTTCCCGCTGCCATTCCACCACAAAGAATAACGCCATCTTGACATTTGCAATGCCATCGCGTTGCTATCGCCAATCTAAAGCACTTTCTTTGTGACACACTATGGAATAATATTACTACATTTATGGACACTTTTCAAACACCGATCTTACCTGGTTTTTCTTGACATCGCCATTGAGTCCGTTTGCTTCACTTTTGTTTTCAAGGATCCATTGCCCATTCTTACCGGGCAGCAACGATTTAAAGAAGCCAGGAATACTGAAAAGAAGCTCCGGTTTCGGTCGCTGCACGCGATCTTTCTCTGTTTCTTGACAAGGTAAACATTTTAAGAATACGATGAAATTTTGTGGACATGTTGTCCATTTGCGGATGATTTGTTAATTGCTCATTGATCTATAAAAGTTATGTAGTGTTTAAAACACGACAGAGAGCGTTTTGTCAAGACTATTTTATCAATTTGAGCGCATAGCGAAAAATTTTTAGGCTTGGTAAAACACGTGCTGTCGGTGTTTTAAACAGCTTCAAAAACTCATTAATATTCATAAGGCACATTCTCCAATTGAGTACACGTATTTCATCACGTGCAAGGGCTTTTATACCTGATAAAGCCATCATGAATACTAATTAGCATTAAATTGTATATAGAGAATACTAATGAACGTGCAATTTTATATAAAATGCCATCCTAATTACAAATTCAACAAGAAAGAAAAAATACAGTCAAGGCAAATCAAACAAAGTATACCGACCTATATTACTGAATTTACTAGAAAAAACGCACCTATCAAGAAGCGAATCTCTAGCAAAAGTTCTATTTCAAAAATCTGAAAATATGACACTGATCACTTACGAACAAGTCACGACAACATTTACAGCCTTTTGCTTACAAATTTGAAAGCGTACAAAATTACAAGAACGTTCAACACTTCTTACGTTGAACACAAATTTGACAACTGTCGTTAACGTACATACCGGACCAGTCACTGTAGGGTTAATGAGTTATTAGCCAAAATTGAAGCTTCGTGATTTATCTAATCTTGCACTGCAGCAGTGTGATAAAATAATGCAGAAAACCGCTCTTCACGAACCAGATTCCCAGCTTGATCCATTTGAACCACATTTATGTCTGTGATGATCTGCTCTTAATCACGAAGTATTGACTGCCGTATAGTTCTAAATCTCCCGCAGCGAAATCAGTGACATGTAAATTTTCGTGAAAGACGGCTGAAATAACTCCAAATTGAATGTATTAGAACTATTGCTGGAATTCCCATGTGCCTGGTTCGTTTTTGAAGCTATTCAAAACACTCGTAGTACGCGTTTTATCAGATCTACAACACTCGCGCTACGCGTTATTTTTAATTCGTGTTCTAAATCTGATAAAACGCTCCTACTCGTGTTTTAAATATTACTTCAAAAATGTCGTTTGGGGATTGCATCATTAATTAAGATGACAATTTTGTGCAAAATTTCACGTTCGTTAGTATTCTTTATGTTAAACGTTAACCTTAAATTAGCGGTTCAAATCAGTAGAAACCTAAAGTTTCAAGGTAACTTTCCATATTCCCCTGAAATTGAAATCAAATCCATTCCTTGTTTTTTAAAATAACAATGCTTCATGCTAATTAGGATAACAGTTTTATCAAGTACAGAATCCTTGCACGTGAGCAAATACAAGCACCCAACTGGGTAATATGCCTATAGAATATTAATAAGTTTTTGAAATATCATCGATTAAAGTGCCACTGAAACGAAAATTAAGCTTATCACATTCGAAAAAGCTAATGAAATGATAAAGGAGCACTTTTTACAATTTTTCCTTATCCCGCTTCGTTGTAAAGATATTTCAAGTTGTTTGATATGTAAATGTGAAATAATATCTGACGTTAATTTCTTACACCGTTCTGGCTAAATGGAAAGTAAGTTAGATCAACAAGTTTATGCAACGAAATCATTTGAAATTTGATACATTAGCTTGATTTACAATGCCAAACAGCCCTATGTCAAAAATATTGTTGTGATAGTATTATATTAGTCTTCAGACCTCTCCATCCTTCAAACAGAACTGTTTTTATTCCTCCATAATCAAACAATGTTTTCTGTCTTTTCTAGTACATGGTACATGAAATGGTGAAGGCAACACGTCTCAACTGTCACAATTAAAACTGTCAATCGACAGTCTAGAAACAAAAAAATTACGTTTTCTAGACTCCAAGGGTCTAAGCACTGATACATTGCTATGTCAACAATATCTTGCAATAGAGTTGTTTGGTACCAACGTTAAACTCTACTGTTATTTGCTATTATCTATCCGTGATTTTTTTAAGTAAACAAGCTTCATGCTAACTACGATGACAATTTTATATAAAATTCTATGTTCGTCATCTTAATTAGCAATTTAATTGTATACAAATTTAGAGTTCCAAGCTGCATACTCCTTGTACGAATAAATAACCACATATTCCTACTGAGACCAAATTTATATTTGTCCATTGGCTTTTAAGATAGCGTAGATTCATGCTATTCAGGATGATTCACGTGCACGTCATTGGACATTATACTTATTGACTATGAATGAGCTTTTGGATTCTATCTAAATATCAATCTCAGGATAACATGAAGAGAAATTTTCAGGTTAATCAAAGTAGCGATGGGACCGGCAAACCAAATCACATGAAGAACTATTTTCACAACCGAGTTTTTTGAGCAACAAAATGGATGAAAATTATAATGCATCGAACACACATACATGTTCTTTTTAATCCGAAACTGAAATAGAAAATGAAACGAAAAGTTACATAAATCAATCAATTATTCGGAACTAGATTATAACAAGATATTAAACTCCCACTGAACTTTACAGCATGAAGCAGAAATGTAATTTCTTGGAAACAAACTTACCTAAAAGAAAACTAAACAGAACTCCAAAAACAAACGTGGTGGCGACAGCAGTGGCACTGTACCAGAGGTAGGACAAGCTGTAAAGTTTGGCCAGTGGATTGCTGGAATAACAAGAGCATATTCCAGTATTTTTCAACTATTTTCTATTGTATCATAATGTAATCTGGTATTGACGACTTTCCTCCAATTGTTTTGGTGATTACTTGTATAAAAACAAAGGAATATGTGGTATTTACACTCAGTTACTTGAAATGAAATCTGTATTACGTGAAGAAAATTTACGAGTGTCAGAATCGTATGCTTGAGATCCAGCCGAGCTATCGGAGCTCAGTTGTCAGATCACTACACTAGATTCCCAAGGTTGCGGATTCGATTCCCAGCCGGAGGCCTTAGAGTTCCACTCAATATATTTACCTGCAGTTTGATCGTACTTTAAACTGTGAATTGACATCAAACAGGATTCTAAATGCACGTAAACTGTTTTTTTGTGCTAATAACGTGATTAGTTGCAGAAGACTGTTTTGAAACTGTATTGCGATCATCAATGCTGCACACAAATATATGATTACATGGCCTTACTCTTTACTCATCAAGGTCGCAGTTTGTATTACTATTCTTAGGCTTCGGTTAAAAACAAAATTTAGGCATTCTCTCTATCGTATTCAATTTCGTGGAATAATTGGTAGTTATCCTACGTTGAAAACACCTGGATCTTATGACGAGCTAGTGATTTTCATCTTAATTGCAATGCCCTCGTTACGCAGTTTCCTGTCTAGTCATTTCCCGATCTAAAACACACTTTATTTACCTGTGTTCCATAACAGGTTTGGAGATGATTCCATCAACGGTGGTATTTGCATGGATGGTGCTGTTGTAAAATGAACAACCCTTGATTGAAATGCTGCCAGCCATTTTATTAGGTGGGTACATCATTCCTCCTATAGCAATCCAAACGATCATTGAAAAACCAGCGGCTGCTCCAACAAACGCACCCTAAAAATATTCAATTACAGACACACAAATGAGGCGAGAAAGGCTTATTCCACAGAACAGAACCACGTGGGATAAAATATCCCGAGGGCGCAGCCCATGGGTTATTTCACTCCAAAGAGTAATTTTTTGTGGAATACCCCGACCGGAATGTCCATAAATTATCAGAGGAGGCAAAGCGTTTTGAAATGTGGGGGGCTCATCGTACACAAAGCCAAGCGCATACCCCTACTCAAATTTCCCAAAATGTCCGCTGCGTAGTTCGTTTGCACAAGCAAACCTCTTTGCAATCTTAACAGTGTCCAATGCTTCCGTAATCAATGTGTGACAATGTATGAGCAGGCAGTTGTTCAGAAAAAACTTCCCACAACATATCATTTCGCCAAACGCGATCCTGATAAAACGATTTGTGAAAAAATCACGAGACTGAATATTTTTCCAAACTAATTTTATGCTGCGCTAGCGATATTTTCGCCACCAAAACGTGGGGGGCTGAGCCCACAAATTTTCGTTTGGCGGCTACAGCCCCCTTCCCCTACTCCGCCGCCTATGATATATATGATTATACCAAAACATTATTGAACACTGAATGATAATTTACGAAACATCTTTGTGTTCCTCCATTGTTGACAGTCTCGTTTTTGTTTTCTTGCGTGGTATTTGAGCTCAAATTCCCCGCCACAACGAGTGATTAGAGTGCCACCCGCTTCGCTGATGAATTGACCGATCCCGTCGTGCAAATGTTGCTCTCGGATTTGAAAACGTACAGTTAAGGTATGAAATTCTATAATAACATTGTTCGTCACTTGCCTTCGAGTTGGCTCTTGGTATCAATATGCCCAAAAAGAATATACCAAGAATGGGACCTCCAATTATACCAAATATACTGTATGCGAGCTATCAAATAAAAAAAATAATGACCTTTAGTTAGCATTAGCAGCAAATAGTAAAACACTGTGTTCATGATTTTTTGAAGTATAACTCACAACACAATTGAACATGAGCACATTTATGGAAAAGACCCTTTGTACATATTTCCATATTGGAGGAATCATACATGTTAGCCAAACTTCCAATTTGTTGGACGTTGAGACTTGTGTCAAACACCCTCCTGGCGCAGATCCAATTCGGTTCCCACAATCATGCTGAATACGCTTAGATTTTATGAATTTTAAAGTTATCTCATTCGTCAAGAAATATAGCTTGATATTATTTTTTGTATAGCGGGGTATAAGCTGTCGAAATTTGTATCACCAAGAAGATAACAAAGAAGGGATTACATTGGAACTCTCAGTTAAACTACTTCTGCTACTATAGACCCTGGAGGGAAATATGAAAGGAAAATGCATGGAAGGCAACAATATCTTGTGGCCTGCACTGTGCAAACTTCACTTTGATGCCCAGAGGAGCGCACCGAACTGATCCTCAAATTGTTCGGTCACAGCACATTGTAGAAATAAATTCTTTTCGCATTTATTTTGGTCCAGTGCCCTAGTTCGTAAGCTTAATGAACATAACCATTATTTTCACCGCTGACTTTACTCATCAACCCAATCTTCCACCGCAAAACAATTTCGATTTGTCGTTATGGTTTACAGAGTGAAATACTTCCAGTTCTCAAACACATTCAAAAACATCTGGGAGGAGCTAATCATATACCAAGGCAGGTAGAAAGTTGTTTCGTTACCCTTCATATCAAAAAAGGTTTTCGGGGGTAAGTCAAACCAGTCCCTCTACCCAAGGATTTGCGTTTCAACATAAAGGTGAGTCTAAATAGGGCTGACGTGTTTCTTCAGAACATCAGCCGATGGTTGACTGGGAATTGCACTTTGAGAATGAAGATCAAAGCCCAGCATAGAATCTCGAGTTTAGCTACTCTCTTAATTGAAAATAATGAAAATTTTAATCGTTTAATTTGTTGATTTTTTTTCGCAATCCACGTGATTGATTAATTCTTTTTTGAAGGAAAAGACAACTTTCACTCTAAAATCGATTGAAATTAACTCTTGATTAATTGATTAACTCTTTTTACATTGATCTTTTTAATTTTCACTCTGGTAAAAGATTAATCACCAATCTTAAACGTTTGGTCTTTAATACGAAACTAGGAAGACTGGAATTAGCGACAAATAGATTGAAATTTTACTCGTTAGAATTAAGAGAGTTAGAGTAGACAGAGTTAGAGCAGAATTAACAGAGAATCATAATAAATAATAAAAGAAGATCTAACGCCTATGTGTCTACGTCACAACATCATTAAAGTTTTATGCTGGGACTTGATCGTCATTCTCAAATTAGGCCTTATGTGATTTATAGGGACATGTGTGATTGAGGCCCGATCTGCTAATTAAAAAGCAGCGTTGTTGTAAAGGAACAGATCCTTTTCAATAACAGACACATGAATAAGGGAAATAAGGTTGTTTTTGATACACATGATGGTATATTTAATCCACTGACTCTTTCCGTACGGTAGATCTCCCACAGACGAGTAAAATCGTTTAGTGTTTACGAAAGTAAAATACTCTGACGTTGGACGGAGTAAAATTCTAAGATGTCGTCACTTCCTGGAAAGAGTAAACAGGGATCTCAGGTAGATCCAACGCCAACGACAACGGCAATGTCACTTAAAAATACAAATCTTATCAAAATCAAATCTTTATAATAAATGTTAGTAACAAGAGTCATCTCAACACCGTACTCCCTATAAACATAATGTGGTCGAAAGAGTGAATTTCACGGTCTGTAAACGGCATCCAAAACTAAAAGCTGTTGTTCTACTTTTCGTTAATACGCCTACAGAAATTGCTTTAAAAGATGTGCAACTAAGGTGCTTAGAATATAAACAATTTAGAGTGACTGCAATGTATTAACTTTCATTAGATCCTTATCCTCACTGCTATTTAGTACGAACAGACCTCAGGCCCGGCGGAATATGGGGGGTGGGGGCTGTAGCCCCCCTCATTTTTTTGGCAGAGCAACAAAAAAATAAAATCGTGAATTATTCCATTACTTTTTCGACACAATAATACCAATCTTTACAACGCAGATCTCTTAAAATCTATCTTCAAAATGCGCAAAAACATGTTTCTGAGAGACTTATTTTTAAAATTTCCTGGGAGCATACCTACGGACCCCCTAGAAGCTCGCACCTCCAGCCCCCGAAATTTGTCTTCCATATCAGGCCCCCCACTCCAAATTTCATTCCCCAGGGCCTGGACCTAAAGCTCTACGAGACTGAAGGTCTATTTGCACTGGACGCGAAACCATAACGCGACGCGACTTTCCAGTTTTCCAGCGAATAAAATTACCCTAGAAATGAACATTTGGAGATTTTGTATGCACAAGAGTTATCAAGTTATCCTGTCGTTATTCTATCAAGCTTCTCACGGGGGACGAATTTATTTACTTCCGAAATTACAAAAATCGCGTCGTGTTAAGATTTTGACTCCCGTGTGAATAGATTTTTAAACGTTTCCTTCAGGTTGTAAAAAATGTTTTCAGTCGCGTCGTAACTACCAACATGACTACATTGAGATGACTTTGGGGAAAACTCTGTCATTTAGCTTTAACTTTTGTTTTTTGAAAAACACGTTTACTCACGACGTTGTGTTGTCGCATGCTCACTGCTGTCAGTAACAAAGAGCTCGAAAGAGTACATTGATTTAATTTTAGAAATAGTTTTACGATCTTATGACCTTTTCTGGTCAAAAAATCTTTTGTGCAAAATATTTATACTAGATGAAAACCTCATATCACTCACTGACGCTCAGCACTTGTTTGTGGTCTTAGGGAAATGTAATTAATTTTCAAATTTTATTTGCGTTTTGTTGATAGTGCTTTAAGTAATAGTTAAAATAATACCGGCCGATCTTTATGGTAATTTATATGGCGAGCCAAAGGGGAGCCGTTGTAAATGCCCATAATACATATAGATTGAAGCTATACAGGGTGTATCAAAAAAAGCGGAGTCCTCCAATCAGACGTAAATTTCAAGACAAATATGGCCGTTATAGGTGT
>JBAHVQ010233903.1:0-10027 GCA_036872915.1 Nanipora kamurai
GCATTAGGACTGCACCAACTCCTTTTAAATAAATCGTCATAATGTGTTTCTGATGTTTTATCAATCTATATCAATTAAATAACCAAGCTTCGCTGTTAAGCGTTAAACATTTTTGAGTTTTTTACTGGATTTGCATTAAATAAACTTTACAATACTACTCTTACCTAATGGTCAATATATAAACAAACCAACGGATTTTCTGATGATTTTGCTATTCGAATTTTGAGAATTACTTATAAACGTTGTTAGTGGTACATATTTAAATTCACTCTGATGCCTTCAGAAATATTCAGTTAAACAGGATCTCTAATGCTTGTTAAGGATGAAAGGAAGGTTACCATGATATGAGGCTGTAAGGAAATCTAAATAAACGAATTGTCATAAAATATCACCTTTTAACGACTTGTCACCGCTCTTGCTACCACGGATTGTTCTTTTTACTATTTTCAGGGAGAAATTAATCAGTGATCGTAATAAACTTGCACTTGAAGGTTGTGAACCAATTGCGTGAGTGTATTCATGTTTGCAAGTTTGAGACGGAGAGTTTTAGGGAGTTAAGTAAGCGTAACATTCCAGGAGTTCAACGTGTGTAACATGAAAACAATGCAATATGGAAGTCTATGTACTGATGATGACATCCACGCAATTGCAAAAGTTGCCGTAAAACTGATAAAGCGAGTTTTCACCTGGACCAGTTCTTTAAGAGTTTCCGGAGAGGATGTTTAGCTATTATTGAGAATGTCGGTATTGCCACTTGCAATCGACGTCATAAACGTAACATTATTTGAAACGAAAATATTCCACCACTATGCATTTTAATTCTGTTCAAGCTTCGCGTAAACCAATTTATGTTGATGATGACGTTATATAGGATCGATCAAGAGTACATGTGCACACTTAGCAATCGGCGTATCTAGAAACATTGTTGCGTGTTCTGTTCCTACCACAGATGTAAAGTACTACAGAACTTGACTGACAGACCAATTATAAGCCTTAATTTTGCAAATTCATCCCATCATCAAGAGATAGAAATATAAAACATTTCCGAATTGAAGGCCCCCTATTGATTTCTGTTTATTCTAAGGGATTCTGTGTGACAGTTGACCATCCTCTAAAGAAAATGGTTACCTTGACAAATGGAGGTAAGCCTAATGTTGTAGTTTTCCCTGAGAATTCGCGTGATCGGAAATGTTTTTTTCATCGTTTTCATTGAAGACGACGCTAACGTCTATCATTGTAAATTAACTCATTCCCTGCCGCGAGGGACTTTTATCATTTTACTCTAATTTAATTCTAAAAATAGTCAGTCGGCTGAGTTGGTGTAGTCATTCTCTAGTTGCAGAGTAAGAATATGGACTGGTTTTTGTTCGCAGAAAAAAACATCGAGCCTCATTCCCTTTAATTATTAAATTTACGGCTTAAATTGGCAGATATACTTTAAGAAGTGTGGTGAGTTTAACGTTTGTGTTTCATTTATGTGGACTAGCTGAGCTCACGCTACAGCAATTCCGTACATACATCAATAAGTGCAAGATCGACATCGACATAATGCCTTTACTTTTAATTTTTATCGTGGAATACTGCAACTTATAAACTTAAAGTGAGATGTCAATATAATGGCTATTAAAGCTAATGGTTAGTGTCGGTGAACCACTGAGCAGACGTTGGGGGTCTGACTATAATAATCGGTTCCTTTTTTTTTGGAATAAAGACGTCCTCTATGAATAAATTGCAATTTTAAGTTTTGACATTTAAATCAAACCACGTATATCGAAGATTTCTTTAGCCCAGGTCGACTTTTTCATCATCTTAAACGCTTTGTTTTCTCTTGACGATTTAAATTCTGATCTGCCGAAATAATTCTGGTCACTAGGTTAACGGTGACGTCAAGCACAACGGACATCACGAACTGTTTGCTGTGGCGGGGAGATGCTTTCGATACCGTTGTACATACAGAAATTATTTGGTTTCCTTCGTAGTGGATGATAAATTCTATCTTACGGTCCTTAAATCCATGTAAAGCCTTGGTTAAACGGTGCATGATAGTCCACAATAATTTAAGAACTCATCCCTCCTTCGCTATCATCAACTATCATCAGTGAGGGTCAAACGGAAAAGTTTTGTCGGCGATCATGAAAAATTTGAACATTCTCAAAGTGAACGGTTGTAAATGATAGTCTATGATAGTGCACGATAATGCATAATAGTTGGTGGTGAAACGGGTGAGAGAGTTTGAACTATCATAGGATATGTTATTTTACCTTATGAATTTAATAAAGACCTTTGATTGCATGATTGATTGATGGATTGACTATCACGTGCCGTTCGATCAAGGCTCGAAACTTCTCATGAACCAAAGAATTTGCATTAAATTTGGACATTAAATTAGACAAAGGCAATAGCCGTAGTTCTACCGAGTGTCTTTTACCACGTTCAAGCGTGCTTCGCGACGTTCAGAAGTAAACGATCGTTAATCTTGATTCAGAGATGGTGAATCTTCTCGATTGAAAACAAACAGATCACCTATAACTAGCTGACTATTGTATCCTAAGAGAAACCGCTTGAATCAGTGCACATCCATCAACCATTAGTTTCAATGGATCGGGCTGACGTTGCAAACCTTGCGTGTGATTATACTTTCCTTCAAAGGTCGAAATTTTCACGAGCTAAGTCAAAGTGCAAAAGAGTATTGGATCATTGGTATTTACTTTCCGTTCATGAATAGTTCGACGTTTTAAACGAACCTGCGGGATTCAAACACAATCCAAATACTGACCAATCTGCGGCAGTCACTGCCATGGAAACCTGCAATCACGATATTAAGAAAGGGATGATGGCTAGACCGAATTCTTAATTATTGGAACTATACACCAATTTGAGAAAGTTAATGTCAACACTTTACCAATTGGTAATGCTTACATCAAACCATCTGATGAAGTTAAGAATTTAGGCTGCTAGTTTGATTCCCAAAAGAAATCTAAGATCAACATAAGTTAAATTTGTAAAGCAGCACACTTCCACTTGTTTAATATTAGGGACATTAGGAAGTTCCTTATTTATGAACTGCAGCTCAAATATTTGTTAAATTACTTGTAACAAGTTATTTGGGCTATTGTAATAATCTTTATTACGGAATACCTGCTACTTACCTAAATAAGCTTCAGCGCATTCAAAATGCAGGAACTAGGCTTATATGTAATATTTCGAGATTTGATCATGTTACTTCTACTCATTATAATTTACACTGGCCTCCTGTTAAGTTTAGCATAGATTTCTAGATCTTTTTAATAACATGGCCTAGAACCAGATTGCAACACTGAGCTTATTACTATTAAGCCTTCATCGCTCTATGATTTGAGGTCAAATTCAGACAGATTCTTCTAACGACCAAGACTTAAAAAATTAACTTCACTGAGTGACCATTCTTTCGCTTTTCCAGCACCTGCAATTAGCCGATTTGCCGATTCTGTCTCTAGTTTTAAAGACTTGTTTATTTAGGAAAGTCAATTCTTAATATGTCGATAATCTTAATGTGCTAGCAACTTAATTATTTACTTATTTATTGTAAGATATTTCTATAGGTTGATGATTCACCAGAGTCGGACTGGTCTCTCATTTAGGTCATCAAGAGAGTAGAGGGTAGCAGATAAAAAAACATCACTGACAGGCCCAACTGTTGCCCCCGCTACCACTCACACAAAAAACTATGTTACACTGAAACATGACTAAATATTGAAATAGAGTCAAACAGAACTGCAAATCGTTGTCGTCTTGATGAACTTTTGCAGTTGAAGATGTTCTTCCTGACCGTATTACTGTCTTCATAGGCGCATTTACGTTTATGCTTACTTTGTGTTCTTATATGTCTTCACGGTCCTAATTGTCGTCCTCCAAAATCAGATTTTTAAATAGGAATTGTTCTAATAAAAATATCAAATATAGTCAACAGAAAAGGAGCACAGTTACTGAATGCATCGCGGACATACATGAATGGGACATGCACACTATAAATATTAAGTTTTTGTTATTATTATTATATAATTGTAGTTCTCTAAGGAAATGAGAAGCAATTATAGTATAATTATACACACTTCTTACACCGTCCAGTACTAAGTTCCACACTTCGAAGATCGTATAATAACCCTAGGGACAATTGGTACAAACCAGTTCTTCCAGGAGTGTAGTACTTGATCGTGCAGGTCCTTATAACTCAATCGGATGGAGTAGAAGAGAGCCAAATTAAAAACGCTGATTCCAGCTCTGCTTGAGTGGAAAGCATTACCCCATAATGCTTCGGATATCTTCAGAGAACCACCTTTTGTCTAATTTCAATTTCTCTTTTAACAAGCTCCGCATTGTAGGATAGCTATGCGATTTAAAAGAAAGAAACCAACAAGTAGAAAAAAGTGTAACGAGCTTAATTAGTACACTGAGTCCTGGAAACTCTTAGGTAGAATGGGCGAACATTCTCTCGATCGTCTTATCGGCCATGTACAACATTTGACCAAGTGAAAGAACGTTGTTGTGTGCACGTTAAACCGAGGCACTTCCTACACTATGTAAACAACATGGTATTCATACCAACACTAGTTAACACGCACTTTAACCAGCTCGCCAGAGTGGATGAAGCCACTGACCTTACAGAACAACAAAAATAATTTAGACACAGTACCAAATGGGATTACTTTAACGTAAGTTTCCAGTACGAAGTACATACTCCATGACGTGGGTCTGCGGAAACACGGAAAGAGTCATTCGGTACGTATAGGATTAGTACCATGTCAGTTTTTACCAGATCGTGTAGGCCATGTGATCTGCATACACGAAAGTGGACAGGGACTAGATGTCGAATAGAAATCCATTTCCAATTTAAGTTAGTTAATATTTCGCTCTGTTTTTAAATTCGTAATGGAAGTACATTTCCCTTCATTGAATGATTACACAAAGTTTCAAACTGCTTCACCAAAGACACAGAATGTCACAACTGATTAAAGATATGAAACTGGATTTTTATTGTCCGGCAAGTGCCAGGCCTTTTGCATGAGGTCAGAGCACCTGGTAGTCTTCTAACGCTCAGACATAGTGAAGATCAACGATTTCTAAATTTCTGCATAAATTTCAAGTCTAACTCCCCTAATATCTACTCGCGTCGGGCACTGCTAACACGCATAACTGTATTAAGTGTCGACTTCCTTACAGTTGCTGGATTGAAAATAATGTAGGCAAGTAGAGGGTAACCGTAAAGTCATCCCAGGGAGACGAGTGCCTTGGAACTAT
Source organism: Nanipora kamurai (assembly GCA_036872915.1). Taxonomy (NCBI): domain Eukaryota; kingdom Metazoa; phylum Cnidaria; class Anthozoa; order Scleralcyonacea; family Helioporidae; genus Nanipora; species Nanipora kamurai. The sequence continues at coordinate 5,278 of JBAHVQ010233903.1, forward strand.
TTAGGAATCGGGTGATAAACGTATGGAAAAGCTTTCTCGTGGACATAAAGTTGACGAGAGTGCTGAGCGATAGGTATTAGTTGTTAATTTGTATTTTGAAACTGCAGTTTGATACTGTTAAATTCCTAGGAATTATTAATAGTAATAATGATAATTAAAACCAATAAATATTACTATTTAAATACTAATAATACTGATATTAATACTAATATTAATATTCATAATCATTAATGCGTATTAATAGTACTACAAGCTTTACTATCAAAAAAAACATTGCGCGAGAAAATTCGTAACTTGACCAATAGGTGCCTGAAATGTTTTAATTTGCGATTTATCACACCCGCCGCACTATCGCAACCATTCACCTTTGTCCTGCTTGTATGTAACCGAAGTTAAGGAGGAACAGATATTACGGGCTGCGTTGTCAGAAAGGCCGTGGTCTTCGAGAAATCGGCAGGCAACATCCATGTGGCTGTTTTTAGTCTGTGTCCTGGAGGTGAAGTTTGAGGCTGTGAGCGAAGATCAGCAGTTGTAGCAGCTTGGTAGTAGCGTGGGCTGACCTGTAAGAAATTGCAACAATATGTCGGAAACTATTCTCGTGCGAACCAAACAAGAGCAACCAAAAGAACTGTAACCTTTTCGTGAAGCATCATCGCATGTATATCTGCGTGAATAACCTAAAAGATGAAAGGTATATCGCTTCCACTTAGCCCAGTAATTGGTGAATGTATCGACAGTCATACTACCTTGTTCAAAGTACCAAGAAATAAAGCGTCATGTTTTCAACATTAAGGGAACAAATCTAAGTCCTGAACAAGTGATGACTGAACTAGCCTTTGAAAGACTATGTAATTCAATTAGCGATCATTCAAGGTTACCTGGAGATTTTCTGGATAGAAATTCTGCTTTCTCGGAAATCGGGCCGTGGAATCTTTTTTCCTTCTATGAAATCGGCCATTAAGGTTAGGATTAGGGTCAGGGTTAACATTTTTGTTAGGGGCTTAGTTTATGGGATAGGATTCGGTTTGAAGTTAGGGTTAGTGTTTGACTTAACTTTTCAATGGCCGACATTCGAGCAAGAGAAAAAATATCTCGCAACCGTGTATGTGTGGTGCTGGGATGTAAATAATTCACTCTAAGCACTACGACAAAATTTCCTCTGTAAGGAAATTCATAGCACGTGATCTAGTACTACCAATAACTTTAATGGAAGCTACCACAGTAGTGTCTTGGCCTGGCCGGACATTATCACCAACTGAGCGTTGTTTCGAAACAAAGACCTGCAGAGCAGTAAACAAGCTCGTAGTTCGAGATAATTTATCCGGTCATTGGTCACTGCAAGGGACCGCCAACTCCACAAAATTTATTGTGTACGATCTCCAGTTGGAAGAGCTTCCATTAGATTCGATGTGTAGATAGTGTCAAGTTATAGGGTAGTACCATTGCACTTTGATATATTGGCAATATACCGCCTTGGTTTCATCAATGCTTCATCACTTTGCACAACTAAACTTTCATGTACTAACCCGTGCGATAGGGCTGGAGATTTACCAAGCTCCGAGGAAACAATGGTATAGACAAAGTAATTTTATGACTGGGTAAGCAGAAACTAGGAGACCTGCAACCTGGAGGGTAACTGATACATATTTGCTTCCCCATGAATTGAGTCGACAGAGTTAGTACCCAAAAGTTGGAACCACTACTGGAAAATGTACCTAGAAATTTTTTCAAGACACTTATTTGATTTAAAAATCATAATATATATGATGACAAAGAAACAAGAAGGCTGAACACGTTTTTAAGTGGCCGACGCCAGCCACAACAATGTTTAACGTTTCACTACCATAATGCCTCGCGTCTACCCATTTGACGCCATGTGTAACCTTCTTTTTACTTTGGTACGACATATACATAACGGTATTGACTCCTTGGTGATAGTCACTTTATCGTTTGACGGGTAAAATCGTTTGGCGTTAGACAGAGTGAAATAGAAAAGTCACCATCAGTCACCGGTGACTGAATTTTGCACCAAGGAGTTAATATCAATGGAGATTTTTGTGAAATTTCATAGTCAAGTCTTGATTACGGGATCTAAGTTTAGAGTTTAAATTCAGTCGAATGGTCGACCCGATTCACAGGGAAACCATTTTGAATTGACCGGGGTTTTGTAATTGTGATGGTAAAAACATTAATCATCATAACAAGTAGTTTCGCAGTAGTTCAAACCCCGTCTGGAGCTTCGATAATTTTACTGAGGACTTGTTCAGACGGATGGGTTTTTAAACATTGGCATTTTGTTCTTTCGACTGTTCACACTGAGGCGATAAGGTGACGTTTTTACAAAATTTGCCTGAAAACAGAATTGTCGCCGCATGAATGTGACAAGGAAACGCAAACAAAAACGTGATAGAGTGTTTGGACTTGGCTTTTTCTTAAACGTCTACATGTGTTGTTATAAAAAATAACATCTCGAAATCTCGAACAAAATGAAGTTCCAGCAGTACGGAAATGCCAGAAGCGGATAAAATTTCATCGTAGGGTTATTAGGCATCAGAAAAGACTAATGGAAAATTCGGTGCCGGGTGGAAAATTCTATAAAGAGGATACCAGCCTTAAAAGCCCCATCAGGGCTAAAAGGGTTAATGGTTTTTTGCGTTTCTATGAAATGAAAATTAAATTTGGCTTAGAAAAAACTCTTGAAATAATAAGGGAACTTTTGTACACTTTTTCCATATCTTACTTCGATCTTGACGTATTTAGATTTGCTTGATATGTAAATGACACCTTGCATACGTCACACTGCATGATGAGTTGTTGTAAAATTAGCTGTATTGTAGAAATATTGAATGATGTCAAATTTAACTATGAATCTAAATGTACTTTCCTTATGACAATAAACAATGTTTCTGGTGGTTTAATAGAATAGTTTTTAAGATATGTGTGATTTTTTTTAACAACTCATCATGCACTCTGAGGTATGCAAAGTGTTATTTAAGAACTAAATAAATCTCCCAATAAGCCTCGAGAACGAAGTGAAATATGGAAAACGCGATACTTTCTGATAAGACAAAACTTAATTTTCATTCCATAGACAATACACTGATTTGTTTCTTTTAATAGATAGTACCAATTTAATCCTGATTAGATAACCTACTATAACTACGTAAAAGTAGTCTAGCAGGCGAAATGAAAAGAGATGTTTCATAATTTGTACTCAATAGGGAAAACCTAACCCCTTTGAAGACTGCTAGGCTTTTTCCTATGCTGAAAAAATCGTGTGGCGTTGGACGGAAAAAATACATCAAAGACGAGAAAAATGTCTTTTTCAGTGATAAGATGGTTAAAATGCCCTAGTATTGTTGTTTTGTTTGCATTTATTCTTTCTATGTTGTAAAAAAGAAATTCCTCTAGCAATCTTTTAATATAACTAAAAATGGTAAATACGATCTACTCCATTCCTTTTATTTTTTCAAGTTTAGAGAAATACGATGGAAGTTTATAAACGAGCCGAGAAAGTAAAGAATACGCCTGGAATGATGCAATCAAGTAAAAAGGTACAAATGGTACATTTTTTTATTATGATGAATTGTAACAAGACGGTCGACAAGCTGGTGTGAACAAAAACAGCCAATACCTAAGTCGAAATTTTAACCCCTATCTTGCATAACCTTAAATACAAAATAGGTGGTAGGACTTCATACATATTGTGCATACTAACATACAATCATGTAGGCATATTATAACATTTCATTGATAATATGCGAGAAAGGTTTCTGGCACTCTCTCTAATTGATTTGATGGTTATGTATCTAGCATATTTCATGCATATCCTCTATTTCACAAAACATTAGCTTTATGTATTAACAAATTTGCTAAATGGTTACTGAAGATTAGAACTAGTCGCCGATCAATTTTTAAAAGTTACTTCCAAAATATAACCCTAACGTCCAAACATGACAGGGAAATGTTTGCTGTGATGTTCGTGGCCGCCAGCAATTTAAAAGATCGACATTGAGCTACCACGACTCAGATGGTGAGCTAAGGTGTAGGTTCGTCATACTGATGTACTGCCAAAGCAGAAGTCACAGTGTGATAATAATAATGGAAATACTTAATGCTGAACGGAAAGTTGTTCACGTGGAAGCTTGGTAGATATCAGACGACTAGAGGACGTTTGTCAAGCTAGTTCTCTCAGTAAAACGATTTCTAAGCCCTAGACGGGAATGAAACCCACAACTTCTGATGACCCGTGAGACAACTTAATTAGACAACGAATACGAGTTTATGTATTATCAGAGGTCAACGAGGGTGAAGCCGGAGTTGACTATCACTCGGATAGGAAACGAGGTTGTGGTAAATGTTTAACGCATTTAGTATCAATTTGGTTAATTTTGTAAGTTAATTTGTTACAAAAGGATGACTTTCATTGTCTGCTTCTATATAATATCATATTATCAGATAAAGTTAAGTTAGTAAGTTGGTAAGTTAGTAAGTTGGCCAATGTAATTCACAGATTGATGATGTAAAATGGTAAATTTACGTTTATCACCAACATACTATTCTCACTTAATTGTAGCGAGAAAGAAACTAGGCAGGAACCGTATACGAATGGCAAAAAATGAAAGCTCACCAAAATGACCAAAGTAAAGCCACGAACAAGATAAAGTTTAAAACATTTAATTTATCTAACGTTTCGTTGTTAAACGCAACATCGTCCGAGAATGAATAAATTGCAAATTGAAATGTGTAT
>JBAHVQ010233934.1:0-10025 GCA_036872915.1 Nanipora kamurai
TATATATACAGAGAGAGACAGAGACAGGGGGACAGAGACACAGAGCGAGAAAGAGAGAGGAAGAGAGAGAGAGAGAGAGAGAGAGAGAGGGAGACAGAGAGAGAGAGAGAGAGAGAGAGGTGTCGAAGATTTCCAACAGGTTGATGAACTGCATGCTGTACAAATGTTTGTCACCAGAAGCGTCGGGAAACTGCCGTAGATCCAGATAAACTAACGTTTCGAGCGAAGGCCTTTCGTCGGAGTTAGACGTAAAATGTCAAGAAAAGTGCGTGCTGTTTTTATAAAGAAAATTCAAAAGCATTAAAAAATCAATGACAACCTAATTAATGAGATGTAAATGATGGAGAGGCATTTGCTATTTTAAAACGTCAATCAGTCAACCGAAAAGGGGAGGATCCGCCATAGGATCCAAGGGAATGGTAATACACAAACGTTTCCTTAGGGCATGTCCTCCTCTTTTTAGTTAACTGATTGATGTTTTAAAATAGCAAATGACTCTCCATCAGTTACATCTCATTAATAGGCCTGATACAGCAATACGGCACGCGGTACAAAATCATCTGTTCTGACGGGCAAACTGCCCAAGGGAGCATGTTCCGCGCACACATCATTGAGACTGTCTAGATGTGTCTGTTGAAGTCTGTTAGTTGTTTAGTGAACGAACTTTGATCGTTTGCCTGGTCGGACCCGATAGCCAATACCGTGTTAGTAATGTTTTCTTGGATTATTTGATTTGAACTTTTAATATGTATTATCAGTGTTCGTCTGAACGTTACACCATAATAAACTTGCACAATTTATCATTCGTTGTACTCGTTACTTGCTTGTGAACCAACAGAGTATATGAAACAAAAAATAACCGTACTTTGGTGACTGGTATCTTATCGTTAAGATTATGTTTACATTCCTTTGCCCGCCCGAATAGCCAATTTTGTACCACGTGATCCAATACTGCAAAAGGCCTATTAGGTTGTCACTGATTTTTTAATTCTATTGATTAAATTTTTGTCACATGAATTTTCTCTATAAAAACACCACTTAGTTTTCTTGTCGTTTTACGTCTCATTCCAACGAACAACCTTCGCTCAAAACATTAGTTTTTCTAGATGTAGTTCTGGCAGTTTCCCAACCCTTTTCGTTTTCTAGAAGTCGTATAAATAAGTGCAAGCAGACGTGCCCCTTTTCTTCTGTTAGTCCAAACAAACTTAGATTGGTGATGTTTCGTGGGCTATGACGCACTTTGACAAGCTTAGGAGGTCGCATGCGCAAAATGCTGTTTTTAAAATATTTTGCAGTAAAGTTGTATTTGGCTCCGAAAAAACCGTCGTCACATTACCAACGCCATATCCTATTACAAACACTAGCTTCAAAAACAGAAAAATCAACAGATAACCCACAATTATTCTAAAATTATGAACTTCGTTTGAACAAGATCTAAGCCACTACCAACTCAAAAGTATGCATGTAATTATTCAGTTAACTAATTTTGATGAAGTAACTACAATATCAGCGTATTTTGAAGGCTGCATCTCATAAAACTCATGCATACTTTTCTGAGGAAGACGGTACACACTCTAATCATAATTTAAAAATTAATTTATCTTAAAAATACACGATTTTTGCTTTTTTCATACGGTCATGATGGTATAACCACAGCACATCATTAAACGACAGAACTTCATCCAGGCGTTAGAACCAACAAATCACTGGGGGGCACAACCCACCTCCAGGGGAGTTGAAAAGTTTTTTATGTTTTAAGGCTCTAAAATGCCATTTCCTACATTTGTGAGCACGTCTAACAAAAACTCCTGACCAGTGACTTAATTAGTTAACTTCAGCCTCAGTAAGTAAGAGATAAATACCGAGAATGGAGGTATTCAGAGATACTGACTTTCGAGGTATTTATCTAACTTAGTTCATGACGATTACCTCATCCAAGGTAACTCAGTGATTTTATAAACCACGGTACATCAAAGAAAACCAAGGCAATCATGAACTAATCACAAATATTTACTTCACAGTTGATTTTTTCGTCCAACCTGACCAATAAAACCATAAAAAAGATTCTAAGGCTCTAAAGTGCAATTTCCTACATTTGTGAGCAGTTTTAACAAAAACTCCTGACCATGACTTAACTAGCTAACTTCAGCCTCAACAATCACAAAAATTTACTTCATAGTTGATTTTTGGTCCAACCTCACCAATTAACCATAAAAAATATCATGAGTGTCATAAATACTGGGGGGGCCTGGCCCCCACTTCAATTATTTGGAGGCCTTGTGCCCCTACGGCATTTCTGCTTTCTATGCTTATGCCATGTACATTAAGTTGTCATAGTTAGTCAATTCAATGGAGTGCCATGAGTAGTTATGATCGTTCCAACCATCTTTTAGTTAACAATGCATGAATGTCTGTGAAAGTAAATATGTGTAAACATTCTGAAGTGGGATTTGTTTTATGATGTTTAGTGCTATGAGTTGTATTTACAGTACAAAGTCGTGTACACACAAAGTTAAAGCAAAGGTTCTGGGCTTGGCCGGATTAGTCATCAGAATGACAATCTCCCATCATTGCAATCAAGAATTTGAAATTGTCAGTATTATCAGATATGTGGTCACATATAGTGAAATTTTGTAGATCCCACTGCTGTACGTCAAAGGTTTTCCCTCATTTTCTACGGTAGGGAAAGTTAACAGGGACAACGGGTTAACGTAAGTATAGTAACTAGATAGAAAAACTTCAATTGCACATAAAATACAGTGTACATGTACTGCAAATACAAATGGTTTAGGTTTATAGGTTAAAATTTGTCATAAAAGGTTGATATAGTTGGCCAATGAAAATTTCCTTATGAAAACCTAGCTGAAAATATGCAAGAGCTGTCTTACATTCAACTTCATTAATACGTTCATGGTTAGATATGCATAATTTCTTAATATATCACAATGTATTTACAGGCATTGTATCATTTACATATTAAAGAGATCTGAATCTCTTACTTAGATACAATGTCACTTAGGAAGAAGAAAAATGTTATTCTTTATTACAGAATAAGTTGTTTGGAAAAAACCAAACAAAATTTTAATTAAATTTCCTGTTAGTTCGTTAACCTCTATATATAAGTTAACCGTTCAATTCATTACTACACTCTCTCAAATACCTAACAATTTCACCTGTCATGTTATTGCATTAAACATAACATCTTTTAATAACTACCTTACCACCAAGCTTGCCAAAAAATTGCATTTCATAACTTTACCCTCTCTAATGCCTGATAATTTTTCTTATGAAAGGGGGATTCCTTGGCCACCTAGATTTTAAGGTTTCAGGAAATTTTAAAAGAAAAACATTTCTTGTTTAAAAACTCTTGCTCAAATTGAAGTTACTCTTTCAGACCATAGAGAATACTTTCAACAATTGTAAATGATTGGGAGAGTAAATATCTGCAGGAAAAATAAGCTTCATTCAGAAACATTACTTATTTAGCACCCCTTGCCTAGTTTGATAGCAAAAGTATCTTTACATTTCTAGCATAGCAGGGGGGGGCTATTTGCTACCTAAAAACAAGGTTTTAATATTACTTATAGAATACATTGCTTAGTAAGATACTTGTAAATGTTAACATGAATGTAAAATAGCTAGATTAAATGACAGTGTATTTATGTACTTAAATGTTAAATAAGTTGCATTGTATGACATGGAATAGTGCAATATGCCATACATGGCATGTCATAGCAGTGATATGGTATGAAGTTAAAAGGTTTCTAGACTGCCATACTATTGTTAAAAAATTTAGCATTTCAAGCTAAGGCACTTTGTCAGAGTGAATAGGGTTCAGCATGAAATGTTAGAATCTGTCAACAATGGTTTGGCAGTCTACCAACCATTAAACTTTCTATGCTGTTTCTATACTTAATACAAAGCATCCTTATTTTTATATCATTCTTATGATATGGTATGGCTTGACATGGTAATCAGCAGGTCTAAAAAATGTAGCAGCAATTTCTATACTTCCACCTAAAGTACATGCAATCAAATAAGTTTAACAAATGATGAGGGCTTGCAATCTACCAGAAAATCCATTTGGGATTGATAACCGGTATTTGTGCTTAAATGGTGAGTGTGATCCATTCAATGAACAACTCCAACCAGTCCAACTGAAAAATTTTCTGTTCTGAAAAATTTTCCAACAACAAGACTGACTGCAAAATTTTCTGTTCTGACAATTTACCAGTTGAACCAAGCTGATCCATTCAGTTCAGGAGCAAAAGTTCTGGAAATTTTGGTTGAAAGGATTGCTCCCAGTAAGCACCAGAATTATCCAAGGATTAGGGTTACATTTCAACTAAAGTTGAAAATTTGAGAAAAAGTGAAAAGGCATGACTAGGCTTTGCATTTAGGTCTTTATGTTGTATGTAAGACTGAAATATATTTTTATAAGTTTAAGTTTCTTTGAAATTAATTAAAAGCCCAGTCATTGTTGAGTGGCGTTTAGTTATTGTTAAATAAACTGGTGCTTTGGATACATGTGTTTGTAAGTACATAATATAGATTATTGCCATTTTAAGAATGAAATACTTTTTAAGTTCATGTTCTGTTAAACATAGTTGATAAAAACATTAACTCATTCTTGGCAGCATTGGACTTTTATTAATTTACTCTGGCTAACGCCAGACAATTTTACTCGTCAAGGGGAGAGGCACTGCCAGGAAAGGGTTAAGACTCTTTCAAAAATTAGAAAACTTGCTCAATTGAGTTCATTCATTTTTACTCATTAACCTCTTTTGTCCCATTATTTGAGTTTTATACCAGAGAAAATATGGTACTTTTATACTCCACCATTAAAAGCCCCCTTGTGGTATTTTTTGAAGATTTCAGTAAAGCATTTGAAACAGTAAATTATAAGATATTAATTTCTAAACTGGAGTGTAACAGTATCACCAGTGACACCAGTCACCAGTTGCCCATTACCAGTGTTTTAGATGTGCTGACATGGCAATTGGTATGGCATGACATACCAATTGCCATGTATATGTATGAAATGAAAGAGCATGGCAATGTATGGTGAGGTGTGTTTTGGGATGGTACAGGATGTATGGGATGAAACGTAATGGTAAACTAGTTGTATTGTAACATCGTACAGTACTTGTAACCCAGCCTGCATTCATAGGGTTACGCCCAATATCTTTGACGGGTTTTAAAATTGTTCGGCGGACTGGCGTGCGATTGCGTTTTTTGTCGGCGTACAGTCGGACTACGAAAACAGTGAATTATAATATATGTAAGTTATAAAGGAATTTAAAGTGAAAGGAGTATAGGAAAAGGTTAGTTAGGAACGAATGGAAGAGAGACCGAGAGATCTAAAGAATATGGTGAGATGAGGGATGGATGATTCACCCCGGGCTGACTAAGCCACTGATGTTCTTACCGTAGTTTGTTTAAATTCAGTTTGATCAAACTCAGTTTGATTATTTTTTCAGTCGTAGATACGTAAAGACATACTTACGAGTGATCTCCACCGTACGCCTATAGCTCCCTCGGCGTGGCGAGTGGAAACATCTTGGTGTATCTTCGCCTTCGGCGCCAAGTTTACATGAAATGCACGCTGGCATGTAACTGGTCTCGGTTGTCCATGTTGTAGCTTGTGATAATTATGCTAGTTTAACTTGTTTCCCAGAAATTCTTGTAGTTTACTGCTGGTATTGTAGACTGTAATTGCTTTACATTCGTTTAAAATGTACTTGAGGGATTAGCGGTTACCTTTGATCCAGACTTTAAATGAACGGAGTGTCGAATTTTGAATGACTTCTTCGATATGCTCGCGGTTGCTATGGCCGTTCTTTTTCACTCTGTTAGTAAGTCGACGTGTATAAGTAAATTGATGTTTTCATTTGGTTTTATTCTCACCAAGAAATCATACACAAAGTAAACATAGATTTGACCTCTCAGCAGTTATGACATAGGTATCCCAAGGATGCTGCAGCGAATATTTATAAGGGCAAGAAGTCTTAATATTCGTTTACGAACCATAAAGCCAATTTCAGCGCTGAAATCATCCTTAAATAAAACTGCAAACTAAGAAATTGCAATCACAGAAACACTGCGTGAACTGAAGTTGTTTAAGTATCACGTAATTTGAACAAACTACAATAAGAACATCAGTGGCTTAGTCAGCCCGGAGTGAATCATCCCCCATCTCACTAAATTTCTCAGATCTCTCGGTCTCTCTTCCATTCGTTCCTAACTAAACTTTTCCTAAACTTATTTCATTTTAAATTCCTTTCGAATTTTCTATACTTTTTCCTAACTTCGCCTCCTTGCTAATTCTCTTCTTCCAAAAAAAATTTCATAAGCTAGTTTCTTGTTTTGAACTTCCTAGATTCGTTCTTTCCAAATTCCTGCGGTCTATCCTAGGTTTAAATAATTTCATCGTAATTTCCCTTCACCCCTTACCTTCAGAAACTCTTTCCTTCTCAAATCTCCTACCTTTCATTCTTAAATCTTTTCGTTTCAATCCTTTAATGAATTCCTTTCTTCCTACAAATCGCTGTCGAAGTTTCATAGCGTCATAGTTGCATTCCCAATTCGTCTTCTTCGTAAATGTAACCCACGCTAAATCCTTTTTCAAACTTTCGAAAATCTTCCTCGAAAATTCCCTAAATTGTTTCCATGTGAAAGACTTTCCTTTCCTTGCTAAATATCTTTCTAGCTCCCGATATTTCACGCTTCCTGAACCCTTTCCTTCTTTATTCCTCTCTTTCCCATATCCTCTCCTTCCTTAATCTCTTCCATTAGTACCGTTAATGTCTGAATACCCTTACTATATTCCTAAATTGGTAAATTCCTTCATTCGTAAGTTCCTTTTTTATTTTCCCTGCCTGCCTTTCTTTGTTCCTGCCACTCTACCTCCCCTCCCTCCCTTCTTCCCTCCCTTCTTTTCATCCTTTCCAATTTTTTCTGAATCATTTTCCCGGGTGGGGAAGTCGCCCACCCCCCCAATTGCTGGCGAACATATTTACAGGAAAAAAAATCCTTGAACACCCACTAAAATTGCGAGCGAAGCAGGTTGATTTTATTTATGCCATTAGTATACTCATTTGTTCCAGTTGAATGCTATATTTGTTAGACCACAATTCCATGCTGTATTTTTGGGACAGCAATTCATTTTCACCTTAGAAAGTTTGTGAGAAAGCAAACGATTTGTTTATGGTTTATTGATGTAAATCACAGCTGAAAAAATTGTGCTATCTATTGTTATAAACACGGGAACTGACAACAATGACCGACCAATCGTAAAAAAAGTGAAAAAAAGTTAACTTTTGCAAATTAATCGGCCGCTTTGCCAATTTGAATAGTAATATAGGAGCAAAAAACCATGGCCAGCCGATAGTTTGAAAAAGTATAAAAAAAAACATATACCGAATAGGATCATCTTGTGAAACTCAAGATATGAGTCGAAAAACAAGAAAGAATGTGGAAATGGTAATATTTCGAATTTATTACAAATTCATTGTCAGACCAAGTGACTTGAATTAAATAACAGCGGTCTTTTATATTTACAGTTGAGTGATAGTAGTGTAGAAAATGGCGGTACGAGCACAGTTTGAAAATGGGACCTACCAACTGGTGTAAACCGGTTTGAACCACATTTGGTTAGTGGCATAAACTGGTTTGAACCAGTGGTGAGTGGTGTAGTACTTGCCGGCATGAACATAGTTTTAAAGGATACCGACCAAATTGTTAAAACCGGTTTGAACAGATTTGTGTTCTTTTAAACTTTAAAAAATGACGCAATCAAAGCATTAAAAACACCTAAAGAGAAGCATATATATATACAGTAGGATTATGAGGAGTAGTGTGTTTAAGTTACTTGATTCACTCATGAAAGGTTACGACTGTACTTTAACTTTTGAACTGTTTTCCTTTCATATTCGTTGTATAATTTATTTATAACCTCATTATTAGCTTCTTTGAGGTAATTAGTAGTTTTATCTAAGTTACCATCTTCTGATAATTTAATTAACTCTTCCCTTTTCCTTTCATTATCGTCTTGCTTAGAAACATCATCATTTTCTACAATTATTTCTGCGGTTTTTATTTCATTTACCAATCCGTTAAGGTTTTCTTCTAGTGTTTTTTCCAGTTTTACCATGGATTATAAAATACCCTATATTTCATAACCATAAGGAAATCTTAAATTAATTTCCTGTACAGAGTATTCTTTTGCGTTTAATGTGCGTATTACCGGTATATTGTCCAATTCTTTCTTTTTACACCATTTAAATAGTCATCTATTATGATTTTCATGTTATTTCTGTCAGGGTTATAGAAGGTGGCTAGTTTACTTATGTTGTCTCTATATGGCTCACTAATACTTGTTAATTGTTGGGTAATTACTATTGTTGATAATCCATAATGTCTAGCTCCAAATCCTAGTTTAACTAATTCGCATACACTGTTCTTTACATCAGTGCTACATGCACAGTCATCTAACATTATCAAAGAGTTAGTACCTTTGTATACCTTTGTTGTATATTTAAGCGTAATGTCAATACTCTCTTGCTCACATTCAATTACAATTACATCGTTATCATTAAGGTATTTCCAGTCATTATATGCTTTATTCCATGAAAAGTGGGGCATATTATAATATAATCAAAATGATTTTTATATTGTTTTTCTAGCATTTTAAGTAGGTAATAAGACCTACCACAACAATTATCACATTATCGTTCCAACAATTATCATATTAAAAAGTGTTTTCATATAACTTAAAATTCGTTCTAATACTGGATACTTTTTATGTCATTATCAACAAAATTTACTAGACCATCAGATACTACATATATATTACAATTAATATTACTTGTATGTGTTGTTTTTTTAATCTCCAACAGAACACCATTCTGTGTATTTACAATTTTCTTTCCATGTGCAGTTTGTGAAGGGCACAGTGGTAGTGCACGTGTTTCTCACCTCTGTGGATAGGGTTTGAATCGGCTACGCACAGTTTTCTAATTAAAGTTACCTTGGTCACATGTGAGAAGAGTGTTGTCCAGTTTGACTCTACCAAACATCGCAGGTTTTCTCCGGATACTCCGGTTTCCTCCTGTAGTAACACTGGATCCATGAGGGATGGCCCTTACTGGACCTCTACGGTTGACAGCGCAATTTAGCTGATAGGGTTATCCAGTATAAATAAAGGAACTTATTTGCTTCCTCATGACTTCTAAGATCAATAACCAATGCAAATTTGCCTTTATAGAATTTTTCAACTGTCATAAATTTGTCTTTACCTTCTTTAATGTCAAATAATCTTTTGGCTTCATCATAGAACCTACTCGTCGGAATTCCTTTGGGGTATACAATATTTGGAACTCCTTTAATTGTTAAATTAACTTCAGTTATATTAGGGTAAATAAATTCTTCACTGTCTGTTCTTGTTTGCTTAGTAAATAATAGAACGATACTCCTCACTGATTTTCTAGGGATGTTTATATTTTCATTAAGTAATGTGGAACTTACAGCCCATACAACTGTCTTCATAAGTATAATATGTTCATAAGATAGCGACCTACCACTACTATACATTGCTGATACTTCATTAGCAAGATTTTGGTTGTCTACTGTATCATATTCCAATCGTAGGTCTTCTAATGCGTAAGATGCAAGATCTTCTCCACTTTGTTTGTCCATAAATTTATTTGCTGCTGGTAATGTTAATGCATGGCAAAAATTATTGTTCATATGAAATGGAGTGTACAAACCATGGTCCTGAATAATCCTATCTACATTGATCTTCTGTTTACTTCCATAAGGCCATCCCAATAAAATGTTTCGTTTCCCATCGCCCGACCGACCCATTTTTTTCGAAAAGTAAAAAAAAAAAAAAATTCCAGATTCACTAGTCAAAGAAGCAAGTACTTTAATTTACAAGCACGCGATCTAGTTTTATTAACAACAATTGGTATGATGTGATGTCCTTGTCTTTAATTAACATCGATACTACGTTTTTTAAAGGCTGT
>JBAHVQ010233955.1:0-10024 GCA_036872915.1 Nanipora kamurai
GGATCACATCTGTTTTCGTTTTCCATAATTTTCGCAATTCTCTTGCTAAGTCCTGGTATTTTTCTATTTTCTCCATTCCTTTCAATTATTATTATTATTATTATTATTATTATTATTATTATTAGAGTATTTAACATTTTAGTTCCCGAAGGACCTGGTTTGTGTATTTGAATATTGCGAATTTGCGTTTGTTTCGCACAAGTTGCACTCTGTGAAATTGGCTATTATATTTTGAATAGCATACAAAATGTAACTAACAGGTCGGACCACGAGGCTATCTTCCTCTCATTTTAATATTTGATATTTTAATATTTTAATATTTTTAAATTTGTATGGTACATTGAACTGAAAGAGGTATCAGACCAGATCTCAACATTTTGAAATTGAACAAACGAGTTTGTATCTGAGACGTCAAATTTTAAAAAATGATATGTCAAAGTACTTAGTCTTTTCCATGACAAATTATCTACGATGTTCTTACCCTTACTCGTTGCCATCATTGAGTCTGGCCTAGCCATGCACGGTCATTTGAATAGAAGGAAAAAAGCTTAAAAATTCGAAAAGACTTGCCTCTTCTGGAGTCTAATAGTGCATAATCATGTGATGCTTGGACACATCAGTTAATCAACGTAGAAGCCACCACTCCAAACTAGTGTAACTTTCAACTCAATTTTATTACCATACTAGACTACAACTCCATGATTGAACAAAATAAAACTTTGAAATAAGTAAATTTTGGTCATCCAAAGCTGTAAAATCTTAACTGAGGGCTTGAGTTTGTTGTTGATCGCCCTGGTGACTGATATTTCGACAGCCTTAGTGGTGGTCATCTTCAGAGTCAAGTGGGAGTTGTTTGTTACGTTTGCCGATTTATCTGACCGCGCTGAGACTGTGGAAACTTCACTCACCAAAAACCGTTCTTCTCAAGAGTACAACAACCTTGGCCATCAAAAATCAACTCTTATTGATACCCCCAGGTTCAAACTGTTCATGTTACTTCACAATCTCTGTGGAAAAATTCGGAAATCTGTTGGAAGTATTTCTTTAAGACGAAACTGCTAAAGACAAATGATCAAAATCCAAAACAAATGAACTCCCAGGTTGGCACAACAGAAACTGGCAATCGTTTGTTTGATTTTGGTTTAATGTTTATTCTTTGAAATACCAAGTAGTACGAAAAGAGCAGAATTCCCAAAATGGAATGAGCTTGACAGCGGGGATCTGGGTACTACTAGCAGCAATTCAAGCCACAGATGATATAGATACAGGATGCTCGTAGCTTTTACAAAGCTTAATAAGAACCTTACTATTTTTTCTGCACCACACTCTAGAACTCTTTTTATTTCCAATTAGACTTTCGTCGAAGACAGGTAATTCTTGTGCATTGAAAGTTAATGAGGCACGAAAATTCGGGTGTCCATTCCTCCCTTTTGAATTATTGTCTGTCAGCGAGTTTGAAGAATCACCAACAAACCAACTCTTGCAGCCAGAACACTATTTTTTCTGTTCCTAAAAGAGGGTATGGTTACCGTTCATCCTGTATTCACTCATGCCGGAATAGTTTCATGAGAACGTGGCCCCCACTAACTGCGTGTGTTTTTGCTGATGTCGGGCTTCGCTTGGTGTCCAACTGATTGTTTACTCTACATCTTTAGCGTTGTCAGATTCCTGAAAACTAGTGGTCAAAGACTGATGGACGCGATTTAGTTCGTTAAACGTTAGGATTAAACAGTTTTTAATCGGTCTTTTCAAGTTCAATATTTTACTTTTCAATAAATCATTCCATGGAAAAATACGCAGGTTTCTGCGGCTGTTTCTGGATTTTATCAATATTGGGTTTCTTGCTCACTGACAGACAACGATTTTATGAAATAATTTATCGCTTGCGGTAAACTCTGTAGCAATTGTACGCTTTAATTCTACTTGGCTTAAAGACAACTTTGTTTACTATTGTTTACCCGTTGCTTAGATACAGTGTTCTAAAATAATTTCCTTTCAACGGTCTTGTCCATTTGAAAAGCATTGGGGTCCTTGAGAGCACGAAATGAGTACAAACCCGTCGTATACAAACGCTGAAAAGGGCGGCCGACCAAGTTTAACATTCTCTTAGCACTGGTTTGAAAACGCGCCAAAATTTCAGAACCGAAGATCCGGTGAAAGCCGTTCATCTGAAGCTAGTTTTCTTATCTCTGATAATAACTATTTGGATTGAAATTTACCTACACTGGGATCGGAACGCATCTAAAACCAACCGTAATAGTCTTTACGACAAATATACTTCTCTCAAGCTATTGCTATTACATCTAATATTCTTGTCACTCACCTTAGAAAGGATAAAATGTTTCGCAACCGTTTTCAAGACACGCGTGAAAGGTGATCCCAAGAGAAGTGAATGTTGTGTAACTGGATCTCCTGATGGAGATAAGCTTATGATGTTGTCAATCAGTATACATCGCGAGACCCAATTTTCTCACGCCATGAAGTGAGTAACCCTGGCTCACGGTTTCCTTCCAAGGTTTCTCAAATAATTTACCCTTAAGACTGAATCTCTCAAGACGTGCTCTTCCTTTAACAGAACCAAGAGGTCGGGAAAATTTTGGAGAATTAAACATGTTTTCCTTTTTTCTCTTTACTTCCGGTTTCCTTTTTTGCGTCTGTCTATTTTCCTGTTGACCTCTTAGGAATGAACATTTTCCTGTTCAGACATCTCTCGCGGGGGGTTAACGTCGTCTCACGTCGACCCCAGTGAAGTATCAGAAAGGTTCTCTATGACGTTCAAGGCGTATGAATAACTTGATGTTCCAATTTGACATCTGCTATGAATGGGAAGTTTAACTTTCACGCTCGCACGCCGAACGACAAACGGCACTCCACAGGCGACGGTAAAATTTTCTAAGAATGGGATATAACAAGAAAAGGAAGTTGTCACTTTAAACTAAAACGTAGGATAACCATATTGCACTAAAAAGCCAAAGGCAAGGTGACGCGTGGTCAACAAATGTTTGAACTGTGGTCTTATGATTACGATTACCAAAAGAATAGTTTTCGTAAGATTTCATTGAAAGATATACCTTCCTCAAGATAAGTTGTCTTGTTTCACATCTAACTGATCATTCTGCGTGCGTCTTCTTGAAGCATCAACTAAATAATTAAGAAAAATGCATGAGAAATTCTCGCGTTAACAGGAAATTCGAAGCTGATCACTTTCACTGAGAAATGAGTAAATGACAAGCGGCGGACAGTAAAAACGGGGAAAAGCGTAGTCAGGTGGTAAATTCTCCTCACTAATGAAAGACCTAACAGAAATGAAAAGAGTTAAAGGACGCTTATCCCGGACTAAGTTTGGATTAATAAAGGACTGGTTAGTTAATTTGATTGCAAGGGGAAGAGACTTTGCACCAACTATGAAAATTAAACTTTGTTATAGCTACAAGCGATTTTACAGTATTTGTGCACTTCTAGATTTTCTGGGGCCTTGGCAAGCCATTGTCGTGGCGTTTTTTCGTCCAATAATTTTCCTACCACAACACCAGGAACTGTAAGTAAGCATCACAATTGCAGGGAACTTTCGGAAGACATGATATGGCAAGGATTACCAGTAAAAAGTTGGAATTGGCTATTAAACCTCCTGTTCTATTCGTGTCATTTAGTAAAATTCCCTTGCCTGGGACTTCGGCCCTCGGATTTTTCAGTCATTGGCACGGTAACCCAGACATTATTGCAATTATAAGTTTAGATTGGGCTTGTGGATTGTGTCAGGGTCTTTATTTCCTTACAGTCCTGGTAATTTATCATTAGTTACTGAATCCGAAAAATTATTCACATTATTGTGACGTTGTACACACGTCTGTTCGGCTCTGGATTCGTCGACTGTTGCCACCTAGCCATTGTGTTCCTTGCCACCTGTTGCCACCTGGCCATCGTCCCGGCCAACGCAGGGACTTCGTTCTTTTGAATTTCATTGACAAAAGACAAAGCTTAGAACAATGAGTGAAAACTGAATACAATTCAAAAGAATGAAGCCGAAGTGTTGGATGCTAGATTTATTTACGAAAAGGTCCTTTGGAGTCGATTTTTTACCTTGCGTCTGCTTATCAACAAAACGTGTAGGGACTCATCATCCCCATAGCAGAACAAACACAAAGCTAGAAAGAACCGTGCTGAAGATTGTTTGTACCAAACTAAGGTGAGGTTCAGGGGCAATGCCTTATTTCCCCTGGGAAACAGTTTCTTGTTTGAAAGCAGGAACGCTTATTATGGCTGCACGGGGTGTTTCAAATCGTGAGATATATTCAAAACAAATTCCATTCTATCACCACAGCACCGAAACGCGCGAAGCATGTGAAGGCAAATGAACGTACAGGGGGTAGATCTGGGAGAGACTTTTTGCTTTCGAGTGTTACTTTACCCTGGTCACGATCGCCGAACGAGTTTTTGACGTGGGTTCTCAAACAAATTAAAATGAATCAAAAGACCATCTCCGAATTGCATTTCCCTCTACAACAAAATGAGGTCCAACTCAAAACTTTTCATATAAAGTAAGTTTTCTTTGACATGCGAATAAATCACTAGCTTTGATACTCTAGTGCAATATTTCGCACATTGAGCTTCGGTGCCATCGAACTCACAACCTTTGATAACCCCCAGCACTCTGCCACCTTAGAACCAAGACTATTCAACCCATAACCTGTAATACTCTATTGCAACCCTCTTCCAAGCGAATTATAAAACTATTCAGCCCACATCCTCTGATGCTCTATTCCAAACTTCCTTTAACCGAGCTACAAGACCATTCAACCCACAACTACTGATGCTCTATTCCAAACTTCTTTTAACCGACCTACGAGGCTATCCAACCCACAGCCTCTGATTCTCTATTCCAACCGCGAGCTACACGGCCATTCAACTCACAACCTTTGACAGGCTAGTCGAACATTCTCCCAACTGAGCTACAAGATCATCCAACCCAAAACCTTTGCCAGCCTGGTCGAACATAATGCCAACAAGTAAGGGATGTTAACTTGGTGTTTCCATTTTTTTTATTTACTTTGTTCTATATACAGTATAATCAAATTAGACGAAGAGTAATTGATATCGTCGTCAGTACTCTATTTCTGAGTAGAAATTTCTCGATCATTTTTACTTGGAACATCTGAGCAGGTCTGTTTAGTTAAGGACATTCATTGATCTATTCATGTAAGTCAACTTTAGTCGCTAGATGCATCAATTTCCCTCGCGATCTGGCAGAGAGCACATTGGTAGCACCAACACATGACATATGCATCCTCGCAGATTGAACCCTATTAAAAATAGTTTAAAAATATTTTTTATTTAAGAAATAGAAACCTTTTTGCCGTGTTTCCATAGCTTTATGCAGACTAGACTAAGCGTTTGGGAGGGCAGGAAAGCTGTTGTGTGACCCTGAGATCGAAGGTAGAAGGTATACACAACTGAATGAGAGTTCTCCTAAACTATTAAGAGTGTTTGCATCAGGTTATGCAAACAAGACCAACAAAATAAGGTAAAACAAACTGGGAAATAGCGCTCTTCATAGATATTATCAAACCATATAAACCAATGGATTAGTTCATAAACAGACTGATAAATTAAAGAAAATAAAAACATAAGCATAAAAAACAACTGCTTGTACGTATACATATTTAAATGTCCGTGTGTGTTTTTTATGAATATGTAAGTAGGTACATGGGTTTTTACATAAGTATGCATGCAAGTTAGTACAGTACATACATGTACATTCTTTCAGTAGTCCCAGAAGTTTATCACAAACGGGGGGTGCTACCAAAAAAGGTTACTTACATGATCTTGGAAAAGAAGATTAAAATTTATATCACGTACTTATTCTGTTTTTCAACAACATTTTCTTTGCTTTTGCTAAAAAGGACAGTTTTCGCAGGAAACAGCTGCGTCCGTCCGATAAAAAACCTCTTTCATCCATAGAAAGGGCAGTTTTGTCCATTTTATAAAAAAGTAGGGACCACGTTCTCCCAATGTCTTTCCGGTTTCACGGGGTTTTGCCGAATCTACTTACATTATGAAGACTCTTACCACGATGTTGTGTTCCGTTCGTACTCTAGTTCTCAGCGCGACGGGATAACAATATCCTGCACAGCAACATTCATTCAAGCTACAGCTGATGGTTAGGGCAAGTACGCCGGGACAAAACGTTCCTAAAATACCTTAATCATAAGATACAATATAAGTTAATAAGAGAGCTTCCTGTTACTGGGAATTACGAGTAATATTGACAGCGATTTCAGAAAAGTACTGGCAGACTAGAAAGAGGAACTTTGTTAATCAATGTCTTACAACGTCACCCGTTTTAAGTAAATACACTATTCAGTAATTCATTCTTACATGATGAGCAATCTTCAAAGCAGTCAAAAAGTCCAGTCGACCAGAATCTTAGAGGAGATGGTTGTTGTGTTGTTGGTGCTTGTGTTACAGCTGTGCTGGTGGTCATGGAAGCGTGGTACATGGCTGGTGGTAACGGATAAAGGTTACCCTCTGGTGTTACTCCTTCATTTGGAATTATCCCAAGCTGGAATGATCTGGGGTCTGTCTGCTCTTGGTTATGCCGTGGTGCCGCGACTGCATTGTGTCCATATTCTGGCAGAGATAGTGACTCAAGCTGGTACGTATTCAGTCGTGGGTTGAGCTTGGCGTTGACGTTGTTAGTCATCATTTGGTTGGCCTTGAGCTTGCCAGTCGTTATAAGGTGAATTGGAAGACCTCAGAGAAAAATTGACGATTTGGAAATTAAAATGGCAGGAAACAGAAGTGAATTTGGTCCTGTTGCAAAAAAAGCTAGTGAAGATCTTATATGGCGAGACCCTGTACTCGCCACTGATCTAAATGTTGTTACTAGTTTATCTACAAACTCCATTTTTGTCAAGAATTTTGTATTAAAATGACGCGTCAGATAACTAAACCTGAAAATCCGTTACATTTGAGTTTGTCGTGTCCCCAAAATAAGTTTGTGAACTGATTTCAGTGTATTGCCGAGTAATTATTGTCAATGGAGTACAGTATTATGCAGTGCAGGGTCTGAGAAGATACGTCTTCTGTAAACTGTGAATTTTTCAGATATCCAGATGCCATTTTTCAATAAGTACCTCACCCCACTTCACCAACCTAGAAAACACCATGTCCTTGTACAAACGAAGCTTTAGAAGTCAATTATTACAAGATCTTCTTGTGTCCAGACGCATGCACCTTCAATGGAGCTACAGACCGATCAACGTCGGGCAACCAATAAGTTATTTTCTGCTAGTCGAGGCTCGAATTGTTTGTTTTTCATTTAAATCTATAACAATTCTTGGTACGACTTTTGCATGTTTCTTCAGTATAGAGTTTTTAAACGTACATACTAATCGTCCAGCAAATAAGTTAGAACCAGTGGCTGTTCTGTTCAATTTTGCCTGTTTGAATTGTTGTCTGAACTAGGGTAACTTTTGGTAAAAAGCAAGCATTAGAACTTAACGTTTGGTACAAAGCAAGCATTATAAGGCTATTTACCTTGCAACTTGAGGCTCTTCGTTAAGAATTCAGTCTTCTTCTTAGTTTAAACAGACTGGAGATTGTTCTGATGAACTCGCAAACGCTTAACCGTTTGTAAGTCAAGTTGCAGAATAATCGAAATTAGGAACAAAGAATGTTGTTGGGGAGCAACCCCAAGAGCTCAACCATGCCGGCAAGGTATTTTGTGTCAGCCAGTAGGCTCTGTTGAAACTTTCTTAATTCCCAAGAGAAACCAGTATTACGAATATACCTTATCACTCGGTGTTCTGCATTATTACGTATGCAAAATATCCTTGTATTGGCGGGGTGTGGTCGACGTGTAATGAACTGGTATGAATGGATGAACGTAATAAAAAATTCGCATCGCATTGGATGACGAACCACTTCAGTATGTATCCAGAGCAGAAGAAAAGTGACATTTTCTTTGTTAAAATGTAGGATGTTGCGTAAGCAGTATATAAAACAGCGAAAAAACCTAAAAGGTTGGTAGCCAGCCGAATATGTGGAGAAAAATTCTGACGTTTCGAGCAAAGAGCTTTCTTCAGAGAATGACACGTGTTCTTCAGAATTATGCTACATACATTCGGCAGTCTACCAACCTTTTAACTTTGCCCGCTGATATTTTCTTTGCCGCCTAACTGATCCCAGTCTGGCAACATAAATTTTTTTCTGATTTAAAAATATACTCGGACCAGTTCACGAAGGTTACCACGCATCAGAAAAAGATAATGTCATGGGCCTTCCGCCTCGGACCGTTCTCGAGACATCGAGAAAATACTTTTCTCACATGGATCCACGGGTGTATGCAGAATTTTTCGACGGAGGTTCGTCTTTGTCTCTGAAAGTATTTTTTGATGTGCGTGCTGAGAAGAATCAGCGAGAAAACTCGAGCAAATACGCTTAAAATGCTTTTAATCTTAGTACTTTTTTCTTTTTTCCCACAAAACTCAATTTTTAACAGGGTACAACTGTTTATAACATGTTTTGGATCCCAGAGACGCTATGATCGCAACCCTGACCCTCCTCCCGGTACACCACCGTACGGACCCCCATGGTGGTTAAGAATTTTCTCCTTAAAAAGTCCAAAGTCCTATTACGCTTTCAGCTGTGCATACGTACATACATATATGCGTATACATACACATTTTGAAACACACTTAAATGGAGAGGCAAATGTACTGCAGTCCAAACATTTATTGATTTTTTTTTTATATTTTATTTCCATTTCGTTTTTTAGCTATTACTAATTGATATCTACTAACAATTATCCAGTAAAAAGTTAGGAGAAAGAATGTCTTCCTGCGTAGTCTGAGAAATATATTAAAACAATCGTCATTTATATTCCTCGGAGATTCAGTTCTCTTGCCATTTGGCACATTGCACATACTCCACAACATTCTAAGGCATTGCTATCACCCACGATGCTACCCTGGTAAGAAACCAAACACGTTTAGTAAAGAATGGCACAATCAGAAACACTTTTATTTAATGCTCAGGTTCTCAAGGGCTGCAGCCAAGCCCATAAAAACTGCCGGCTGACGTGGTTATCTACAAGCCGTACTTGTTCTACGTAATGTCGATTAGATAGCGACTTTCGCAGTCGGAGAATACTGATTTCCCCTTTCCCGTTGGCATTGCGTTGGCTATTTTTAGCATTGATTTAAACAATCCGGAGGTGCGCAAATTTAAGCTGTATACGAGAATGCTTTTGTCTTTGCACGTAAACGTCAGTCGTGATTAAGACTTATTTCAGCTGGTGCAACCCAGCCGTTCCCACGTCCAACGTACAACAACATGCTGACGTTACTGTAAACGACCGAACTACAGCTTGGTTGCACGGTCAGCTTTTATGCAACTAGTCTCAGAGGTCTTGGATGGTCATGGACCCATAACTGACTAGGATTAAGAGAATTTATATACTCATCATTATGGGTATGGACATATTGCTGTTCGAGCAAATCTAATATTTTAGGGTTAGGCAAGATTGATTGGTCAGTTTGTTGCCAAAATGTTGTAATGCCATTTTTCATGTATTTGTTTATGACCATGTGATGTTGCCGTAGAAGTTGGCTTGGTATTATTACTGCCTAGGTGTTGGTGGAAAGGTAAGTAGAAGGGGATTATAAGGCATATAAACAAAGCCCACCCTAGGAGCTTACGATCAGGTGGAACTATTTCAAAAGGCGTAATAAAAGCCAGCAAGAAAGAGGCTTTGGGGATGAGAATGATGATTATCCCAGAGACTTCGTTATGCACATGTCATCGGCCATCCTCGGAGGAGGGACCCCGGGCTGGGGCGGGGACTTTGCCAACGCGCGTTGAAAAGTGGGGTGATTTACCCTACCTGTCAGGCATAAACTATTGTCAAACTATCAATTATCTCCGCCCCTGGGGGGACAATACTCTTGTCATTTCCCTGGGTATATACTTATGTAAATATCAAGGGAATGAATCAGGATGAAATATGAACCTTTATTTCACAAAC
>JBAHVQ010233966.1:0-10024 GCA_036872915.1 Nanipora kamurai
CCGATCTTTATGTACTCCTGGCTTTTCTTGCTGATCTTTATGTACTCATAGCTTTTCTTGCCGATCTTTATGTACTCATAGCTTTTCTTCCCGATCTTCTAACCCCCTGACGTCTTTCTGTGGGGCCGGTTGTTGCAAGCCGGGATAACTTATCCGTCGGATAAGCTCGAGCGAGTGAAGAACACAGTCCATGCACTGAACAGCCGAACTTGATTTTCATCTAAGGAACATTCAGCATTTACATTTGATCACGTTAACTTCTTCGTGCCAGATTCAGTCACCAGTGACTGATGCAGACTTACGTACATTAATCTGGCTAACGCCGGACCATTTTACTTGTCAAAGGTAAAATCCTCTGTTACCAAGGAGTTTAATAGAGCCTGTGCCATGTGAAAATACACTTTCGATTGTTAGAATCATACAGTTTCATTCCAAATAGCCTGCGTAGTTGACGGTCTTGTCGGGAGGGGTTTTTTTGCTAGGCCGTAGGAGGGCCCGCAGGGTTGTGGACCCTCGAGGCAGAAAATTGAGCTCCCCGAATTTTCTAGCTCGTGGGTTGAAAGCCCCGCGCGTCCTTCTACAACCAACATTCAACACATGACACCCCCACAAGACCGTCTGCTACGCAGGCTACATTCTGAACCGAGGCCGATTCCAAAAAAATACAACTCTGGGGTTTCCGACTGAGAATCCTCGATCCCGCTTATCAAGAGGACTGCTCTTGGAAATTAAATTTTGTCTGTGGCTTATCCACCGCATAGTGTTATTCATGC
This sequence comes from Nanipora kamurai, assembly GCA_036872915.1. Lineage (NCBI taxonomy): Eukaryota > Metazoa > Cnidaria > Anthozoa > Scleralcyonacea > Helioporidae > Nanipora > Nanipora kamurai. Next base: position 774 of record JBAHVQ010233966.1, read on the forward strand.
ACGGTAACAAGTTTGCTATTGTAAGAAATAGATAATTCATCTTGAACGCGCCCCAAATTAGAAATCGGTAACTTTAGTTCATTAGTGTCTTGGTATGCTCTGCAGTCTGCTGTTGTGACTGGTGCAAGAGAAATCCTCTAGTGAAGTCAGTAACTTTTGAGTGGAGAAATAATAGGCTTAATAAATTTCAGATGCCCTTACAATTCTAGCTATTGGGGAACATGAGTAGACCTATGGCTAATCTTTACTGTATAACTGTTTCAACATTTGCATTTTACGATATTCCCTGTCGGAAGCCTTCTTTCTAAATCTTGCGTTCTTTCATTTACAATTAATTTTTTACTCGATTTTTTTATTACAATTTTCTCAACCTAGGAGCTGATATCCTGCGACTTAGTAAAAAAGACGTCATTTTAATAGCTGGCAACGCTGAAGGTATTCGACTCCACAACTTAACACAGACGAGGTAAATATGTCTCTAGGAACAAAAGCCGTAAAATATTTAACTTCTCGTTTCCAGATTTATTCAGAGTCTTAGTTCTGGAAAGTGTTCACGGCAAAAACTCCATCCACGTCCATCCAGACGTGTTATAAAGACATAAAACAGTTACATTTATTCCCGATTTTTAAAGTTATTTTGTTGGAGAAAAAATTCCTTCTAACAGTACCTTTTTTAGTTCTTAATTTTAAACTCCAAAGGGCTCGTCTACCCATAATGCATTGACGTAGCCGTTCCCCGTAACGTGCCAAAATTAGACACTTATCGTAGCTAATAGTTACCATCTTGGTCTGGGTACAGGCGTAAAGTAGATATCCAAGAAATATTTGGCATTTAAACTCGGTAACATGAAAAATGATATGAAATGAACTTAGTTCATGAGGGAATGCGGGATTTTTGATAGGAGTATTATTTCTATCAAAATTCCTATTAATGCGAAGGTACTAACTTATATATAATAAAATACCATTGCGTAAATTTACAAGGTTGTTAATCTGTTTATCTAAGACCAAGGAAGTGACCATGCTGATTTGTGTTCGTTTATAAAATTGTTGTTGTCCTGTTATCGTGACCACCCTGACGACTTTAGCCCATACTTACTGTGGCCATTAATGTTTGTTGATGAAACCAAATTTTGATTACAAGAAACCTGAGTAAAGTCAAACGAGGTAAACACTCAAACTTTATAAACATACTGTAGCCTTTCGTAACCGATTATTTTGTCAATTCAATACAGTTTACTGAATTTGATACCTTCCTGCAACCTAATCTTTCATTCTACCGATGTAAATCGATTTAAGTACACGTGGAGTTCTTAAATTGGGCCGTTCATACCGACGCCAGTCTTGGGGCAATTTTTGAAGCTAAAATGCATTTTCCGCCAGGCCTCTCAAAATACCGTACATTCGTTTATAAACTGAATTCGTGACCACGCTCCTGGCAATGGTCTTCGTTGCTCAGTTGGCAAAGTGGTGCACTAGATTTGCAGGGTTGCAGGTTTGATTTCCAGCCGGAGGCTCTGAGTTGCAATTTTTCGCAACTGGTCCCGGTTGGGTCTTAAAACATATCAATCTGAATCTCGAAAAATTTCTGTCACCTAATATAATATAATCTCGAGTAGGTATTTAGTCTTTTTCAATATTCTTGCCAAATTATTAGTGAACCCGTGAGTACAGGTTGATTGTGCGAGCGTCTTTGCTGTTAATGTCGATGAAGTATTACACAAAGAGCACAGTTTTGAGATTAATTAATAACCCTTGTAAAACGGTGGGTTAGACGTCAAAATACATCATGTTTCGAACAACAATACAACAAAAAAATACGTCTGCCTGCTTAATGACATTTTTATGATTTTACGAATCTTTCTTTTAGGGCAGCAAAACCAATACTTACAATGTACGTGTGTGTAGAGTCAATGCAAGACTCTACGACAATGAAGGAATACCAAGCTCTCTATTTAGAGACATTGACTTTACAAGAGTTAAAGGAAAAACTGGCCCAGAAATGTAATCTGCAAAGTACGCAAGTTTCTGCCATATTTAGGTGCGAATGAGCTCAACATTTTACTTTGTTTTGTTACGATAAAAGTGAACATTTACTAAGGCGCATGCAAACGTTAGTGAAGGAGAAATAAGAAAATGGATGGGGTGAGAGATGCATACGTCGCTGGCTCTTCCTGACAGATATGCACCATATTGATAAGATGTGTCCATCTCTGTAATTCTCTGCAGTTAAACTTCTAAAATCACTGTATCCTAGACTTTATGTATTTCCAATTCTTTGTACTTCTCATTGAGCAATTTCAAAGTGGTATGGGGGTGCATTTCCAGGAGTTGATTGCTAGATACTTTAAATTGTGATCTCTTAGGAATGGCTTGAAACTTGTTTCAAATAGTACACGGTAAAACATATTTTGACTTGATTAACTGCTTCTTGTAATACCTTGCCTGTAAGCCTGGTACAGATAGAAGGAAGAAAAGATGCGTAAAGTAGACTTTAAGCAATTATAAACAACACACTACAGGTGTTTCGTCAGATCATGTGTGTTGTTTTACCTCATTTTATGCATAGATAAAGTTGGTATATATTTCTGGAATTATAGTAAAAACAGTTTTAACAAGGAATGCCAGTTTCCCTCAAGCCTGGAGAATACGACATTCAGAATGCCATATGAGGCGTCCCATGTTTTTAATCAAATTTATTGACTTCCCGTTCTTCTTGATAAAACCATAAAGAAAAAGCCGTAAAGCACTTCGGTAGTTGTGTTCAGCAGGCATAAAATCAGGAATACACATTGCGCAATATATGTACGACTTAATATCTTCGAATAACTGAAGTACGAAGACTAGATTAATCATCTTGAGAATGTCCGCTACACGTAAGAAATGTTTTTTATTTGCGCACTTCTTCTGCTTTGAGCCTTCCCCGGACTCCAACGAAATATTTTACCCTGAGGGTAGACCAGCAATACGTTGTGTATTAAAAATAGTTTTGTTTCAAGGTTCTACTATTCATAATTTATGTTTTAGACAAGGTCCAACTGGTATCTGCATTCTTGTTAATGATGAGGTAGGTAAGATTTTCTTTACACTAAAAACGATTTTGTGCCTGAGGTCTTTTCCGGGTAGTTCTAGAAGGAAAAAAATGTGTTAACTAAGACACTGCCCTTGGCATTGTACCAGTAGTAACATTTTGAAATTCCGGCGAAAAGTAACGAAGAAAGACCGGTGCTGTTTCTTAAATAACGCCAGGGCCGGGTTGTTGAACCGGCGATTAGCTTAATCCAGCATTAGTGAAAACTTTGTGGATTAAATACTGCTAATGTTGGAAAGAATGTTCAAAGTTTTCTGTTCACATATCATATAAATTTAGAAAGGTTTCATCCTAGAAAGTTTTAATAAAAGTCATCAAACAGAACATATCTAACAAGACGCCTGCTCAGGCGTTCACTCGGGCTACTGAAAGCGACTTGGGCTTCATCACTTTAGCGCAAAACTCTCGGCAAAACTCGTCAACTATTCAACTATACAACTAACGTGGTATTCTCTGCCAAGCGTTAACAACACTAGAGAGTATAGAGAATAGCAAGTTTGGCCACGTGCTTGATTGATATTCGTGAAACCCGCGCGAGAAACGATCCTAACAAGAATTTCATTGGTTTAAAGACTTCGTGTCGCCTACGCGTGATTTTTGTAAACTCGCGACACGACGAAAAAAACTTCGAGCCCATTTTATAACTCGGCCTATCTTCGGTAGCCCGAGTAATAAAGGAGACGATTAAATTTTAACCCAGGGTTAGCGGCAATCGTCCTTTGAACAACCGGGCCCAGATGTTTTTGCTTACGTCCGGAATTTTAGTACCAGTTTTCTGCGCGGTATGAAATTCAGTAATCCACAGTGAATTCCAAAGGGACTGAAACAGTTACTCCATACTCTACTTATGATCGGAGAAAACCAAATTTCCGGAAAGTTTGGGGCAGCCACAAAGGTTTAAACACACATGTTCTGTGCGTGTAGTTACCACAAGGCGATAATAGTGACAATTTTCTGGTATATTCTAGTTCGTAAATTCTAATTTTTACGGCTATCACAACATACCTGAATGGAAAAAACTAAATTAACTGTAAGAAAGCAATTTTGTTGCTGGCTTAACTCCGTGATGTGTTAAAGTTCCTCTGGGATGGGGAAGAAAAACGAAAGAGAGCCGGGACCGGTTGTATAAAAAGGTAGTTTTGGATCTTCCTTAACCCCTCGTTGACAGAAGGTTTATCCTTTGACGAGTAAAATCGTTTGGCGTTAGCCAGAGTAAGTTTCCATCAGTCCCTGGTGACTGAATCTGGCACCAAGGAATTAACTTTAAGTAATATGTGCAATATGAGCGGGCATTTACAAGGCGAGCCGTAGTAGATCCCATACAGTTCAGAAGCTCATCCTATATATATTACTTACCCAACAAATGCATGTGAAGATGCAGGTTTACGAATTATTTTAGGGACATGAAGCATCGGAGCCAAGTAAAACCGATGGAAAAGGTGCATATAAATTAGGATGATCCTGTACCCAAATTTACGGTATTAATACTTATTAAATATTAGACTAGCCATGTTTGCCTCTCCATTTCCACTGTTAACTTGCATTGTGATTAAATGATCATTTTCTTTTGCTTTTCTTTTATGAATCATTAATGAGTTTGGTAATCATGATCAAAGTATGAGCATTTAATTGAACTATATTTTAACCACCAGGGTCCGGTTGTTCGAAAGGCGATTACGTTAATCCAGGGTTAGTGAAAACTTTGTGGATAAAATTCTCCTGACGTAGGAAAGGATGTTTAAAGTTTTCTTTTTAGATATCATTCAAATATAGAAAGGTTTTCTAGAAAGTTTCAACTAAAATTACTAAGCAGAACATGCCAAGCAAAATAGCCGATTAAATTGTAAGCCAGGCCCAGGCATTTGATTAAATTGTGATTAATAATTTTATACAACCAGACCCAAGAGTTTTGGTTCGTTTTTTTGACCGAACCTTTTATTCGTTTTACAAGTTCATCTTTTACCGACCGCTGTTTATGAAAAAATACGTCAGCTAAAAGACCACTTGTTTCGGAGATAAAGAAAGCTGCCTTAGCAAAAGGAAAAGAAACCCAAAACTTGATGTTCGGCTTCTTTTAGTATTGCTGTCGTGAAAGGGATCGGAGTATACCCAGGCGTCAGCACCCATGTTGGCTTCAAAATCCAATCTGGAGTTACTGTATCACTCTTTTTAGAGTTCACTGAAAATTGACCCCTTTTCACATCTCCCAGTTCGTTTGGGGGAGTTCTTTGCAAAAATACAAAAACAAAGGATTTCCAGTTCATCGCAGCATTCTCATACAACAGTTCGTTTGCGAAGTTCTTTGGGTTAATACAAAGGAATTCTTGGGTTCGCCAAAATTAGTATTACTTTTAAAATATCTAGTCATATTCTCACAAAACTGTCCAGTAAGGTATTTGGTAATGTATTTTTGATATTTCTCGTTGTGTTTATTACACTTCGTCATGAGTAAATACTTTCGTTTCTTGGTGGAATTTCATTTAGATGGTGCGTAACTTAACGGATGAAATGTCATTCATTGTTGATGTGGCCAGAGGTAAGGTTGTTACTTGTCCGTTGCTAGATTACCAGCATGTGAGAACCCTAAGAGATAATTCCGAACTCGGATATGCCGGATTATGATACACGTTTTTACCGATCAAAGTCTCTTTCCTAACTGTTCGAACGTTGCAGGAAAGAGTAATACAGAAGAAATCGAAGTGAATTGATATTGTTTATTTAGGCTTTGTAAAGACAAGCAGGTGAAGTCTTGTTCATATATCGAGGGAGTGATATGTGAGACTTCGAGAAAAATAAGTGATGGCAGCGTCAAAATTTGCGTTCACTGAGACGCCGATTCAAGCAGTTTGATTGTTACGAAAAGATGCGTTCTAAAACTAATACCTACACGCATAGGCGTACATGCCCAAATATTTTTTGTTGGGGGAGGGGGAGGGAGGAATATTTATACGAATTTTAAGTTACAACAAAACGTGTACGATTATGGTAATAACATAAATAATTATAACTTCGATTGCATTCGAATGAGTAAATAGCACAGATCCCGAAAAATGAATCGAATCTCGATTCGCAACAACACATATGAATAACAAAATACTTCTCATACTATTACAGGATTAAAATAATTCAAACTGGACAATTCAATTTTGCCCGAATCTGGAGCAGTCCTTTGCCTAAATTTCTTAGTCTTACGGGGGGGCATTTACCACCGTTCCCCCTTATACCGTACGCCTATACCTACACGCGAAAACGCTTACCCCGAACAGGATATATTATCGATGCTGGTAAAATTCTTGTTTTCTAAACGAAGGAATGCTTTGACAATTCCGATTTTAGAACTCTGGGATGAAGCTAATTATTTTGTGTCCCTAACTTTTATTTTGTTGCGTCCTGAGAACATTTCAAAGAATTTGCTGGCAAATGCAACCCCTGAGTAGCATCCGGTAATTTTATCGGATGGTTACCAGAAAATACTAGGGTTAAGTTCTTTATTGGGAAGAAACTTGTTGAAAAATGTTTTTGAGTGGGTCAATGAGCATTTGATGTTAACAACTTACCAGCTACGAAGACGGTTTTGCCGTAAAATCTATTATAATTTGAGTATTAAGCCGTTGGTAGGTTTGGTTTCAATTTCAAACAATTATACTACCAATGAAATAGCTGGGATACTTCCTTCTTTAAATTACTCCTTGCTGTTTCCTTTGTTCAGTGCAAAAACGTGCAACTATCCAGTATTTGGTAGTCTACTATATGGTTGAATCCAGTAAATGTTTATCCGGCATGTCCCTAATTCCAAACAGAAACATGAATGAAGTTAAGTTGGCTAAGACACTGGTCCAGAATCAGCAAATTCTTTAAAGTCATCTGGTGTAGTCTCGCGTTTGATGAAGACAAATTTAGTTGCTGGTGTGGTTCAACACTGTGCTTGGGAGGGATACTGATGTTTTGTTTTTAGGTGTAGCGAATTTAGAAGTGCAATTGTAGCAACGATAGTGTGAGATGGGGTTAAAAAAGGATGGTAAGAAAGACATATACCGGATGTGGGTATTCATAATTTGGTATCTGGCTAATATGTGCTTTCGTTGGTTTTTCCGATGGTCGTATGGATCTCGTTTAATTTAATATTGTCAAAGGCATTTTTTAAAAATGATTTTTAGTTCTAAATACATTGTATGACTTGTATGTGCTATTATATCTGGCGTTATTTTCTATCAGATGAACAAACGAGTCTGTGCAGGATTCTACTAAAGTAATGATCCTCGATCAAAGAAGGTAAATGCAAATGGTAATTCCTGCAGAACTGGAATTCCCTTCAAAGACCAGCCTGGCCGCTTTGCGATTTTACCCGACAGTTATCCGGACATTGCTGGGGACTAAAGGGAAACGGAGAACACCGACTTTCTGTCGAAGACATTTCAAACTCTGTGATGAATAAAAGAAACATGAATTATAAAAGTAAACGTCTTAGGCGTTACGAGAAAGCTTTCATAGACATTAAAAAATGGGTAGTGCCTCTGAGACGAAAAAATCGTCCCCCTAGCTTTGATTTAATATATAATACATTTGAGGAAGTGTTAGATCAGATTTCTAGACTCAGAGTGAGTTGAACTATGATGCAATAGTTGAGTTTTTTAACTAACTTAAAGGTGTTCCCCAGTCTTTCGTGTATACGATGTGGCTTCCCAAGAGAATCCGTATTTAAGGTGAAAATCTAGTTTTCGAAATTTTATGCTAAAGAAGATCATATTTCCAAACTATTTCTTGGTATTGAATTTTACTGTGTTTTGCTCTTGAACTTTTAATTTTTAATCTTTAAACTTTTAATCTTTAGAAATAAGGAGTGGCGTTTTTAGTTTGTCAATATTTCAAAACGTTCCAGGTATATTACGGTTTTGTACTTTGATCTCTTGTATACTTTGATAACTTATCACCTTATATACGTCATAGTCTAAAGTTGATGTTACCCCTGTCCAGATTAGCACGGTGCTCGGGTACGAACACCAGTTCGAGCACTGGTCTGAATGCAGTGCCGAAAGCGAACAGAATGGATCGGTGCCCGAGCCTGGGCACTAGCTTGGCAGACAATGGCCGTGCTTGGGCACCGTGCCAGCTCGCCCAGTCTGAACAAGTCTATACGTGGCGAATTTTGAGGACGATTTCTAATGCAAAATGTTGCCGTTAGTGCGCGCTTCTTTGTTGCCATGGAAAACGTTGAGTTCGGGCTCCTGTTACCCAAAAATATAAAATTTCGAACTTCATTACATCTATATTTTTTTGTAGTAATATTAAACTTTTTAGTAGCAATCACTGTGCGATGGAAGAAAAAATTAGCTTCGTAAATGGCCAAAGCCTGTGACCAGACGGTGTCCATTGCAACAACATGAACGCAGAGGAATGGGTTCTTACTTATTATAGATAGCGAAGTTTCAATACTACATTTACATTCCAAAGATGTTATTCATTTTGTAAATTTATGAGGTTTTTGTCGACCACTAGACTAGGCGTCAAATGTGCACGTTTCAAAATCCTGGATGTCTCTTTGACCGAGTTTGATATACATTGTGTATAAAAAAAAGGCTACCCTATTAAGAATTATAATGCATATTCTTCAGAAATCACTTGTTGTACGAAAGTTAATTTCTAAAGAATATTAATGAAGCACTGGTAGACATTTTAAAAGATTTTTTTGCCGGTGATATTTGCATAGATGATTAATAGGGGGTAATCACGACAGAGTCATTTTAAGCCATGCCAAACAGTTGAAATCACGGTTTTTGTTGTTTTCTAAGGAACTATTGGATTCCAAACTCAAAACTGTCGTACGTATACTTCTTAAGTTAAAACCTGGTAAAACTCGAACTGCTGCTTTGTTAAAATATTGCGCCCCTCATCCATAACGTTTTTCATTCTGTATACTCGGTACCTGCTAGTCCAGTTCTGGCACTCTCCCCCGCCGTTCCCTTTCCTCTGCGGAGCGGCATGGAGAGGTACTTGCAGGTACAGTAGTGAAAACCACTCAAGTATCAGATCTTTTTCCTGTCAAGCTCACTTATCTATAAATAACTGGACTGCGTGTCCCCATCATCTTTGAGTTAAGAAAAGTGTCCCCCGAAGAATGGCGTCAGCATTACAATTTATAGGTCTTTCTGCCAATGGTAGC